>MDJU01000569.1:0-20901 GCA_001721665.1 Trichoderma pleuroti
GGTATGTTGTGCCGTGGGGGTGGGTTGCACAAACGCTACGGGATGCTGATTTCGTTCTAGAACTCGGCCGGGTCGAACTGGATGGGAAATGCCATTGTCTTGGTGTAGCCGCCGGGGGCGCACAGAGGGCAGTGCTCATGAAATGAATCTGGCGTTTGCATTCTGATGCCGTGCGTTGCGTTGGCTTACACAGACTGGGGGTCACTTCAGTTTGTTGTATTTGGTTCTGTTACAGAGCACGGCGCATGAGTCGGAGGTTGCATCCGGGACAACAGAAGAGGCCAATGGAAGAGGGAAATGGTTCAAGAAAAGTGCCGCAAATGACATCCATTGCTCGCCCAGCTTTTGACTTGGGGGATCGGCGGCGCATGAGGATCTCGAGGACGGGGAGCAGTGACATCATATCATTGCTGGCGTCTTGGACGCTGCCCAACGCTGCCCGGTTTGTTGTGTGTTTGTTGATCGAGGCAGATGATGGGAATATCCTCACCATGACTCAGACTATTTGGTTGACCTTTTTTTTTTGGGGACTTTTTTTTTTTCTTTTTTTATACGGGGAAGCAAATACTACTAGGTACTAGCAATGGATGGGTCGTTAATTCTGTAATGAGTTTCACTGCATATTATGACCCTACATGATCAGTGCTGATGTTTCATGGATGCTCATCTCAGGCGTTTTTTCCCCTTCTGTACCCCGGCTTTGCGGCATGGCCGTCGGGCGCTACGGGGGATTTATTGGTCGGGGAGAGTCGCTGCGAACGAGCCAAACTCCGTTGCAGCGGGAGGATTCGCTGTTCGGCGTTGGCTGACCTTTGCTGATGTTTAGGGGCTTGGGGGGGCCATTCCGAGGAGCTGGAGCATCAAGGTCCAATTGCCGTCGAGACTAGCAGTGGCATCAGCAGACGGCCATTGGGCAATGCGCATAACCAATGTATCAATTGGGTCGAATTGACGATGTTCTTGTTGAATAGCACTGCTAAATGTGCTGTAGATTTACATAGAGGTGGGCATCCTCCTATTGATGCCTGGTAAATAGATCACAGGTGAATAGGTACCTGCCAACAAGGGCACGCCCCAGGTAATAGGAGGTACCTTGCCCGGCAACTCGGTGAACAAGGCGGAGCATGAGCTGAGAGAGGGCAGCAGCTCCGTTCGAGCAACGTACCCCGTACTCTCTAGAGGTAGGTACTCCGTACTGTCCATCAAGATGGGAAGCAAAGAGTGCGATGCGAGTACTTCTGTTATCGAGGTACCAGCCCCCTTGGTGGCATCCTGCAACAGCCCGTCAGCCTCCTCCTAGCAGCCGCTACCCAGTGCTCCATGCACTGACGTACGTGGGGCCTCGCTCTAGCGTTCTGGGTCAGAGAAAGACCTGGGCTAAGCTTTCTGCTAAGCCTCTCCCGGAATAGGCCGTTTGGCTGCGAGAAGGAACGGAAGACGCTGAAAAGTCGGCAGCTACCAAGTCGCACGAAGGCGCACGTCAGTCGTCGATTCTCTTTTGCCCCCTTCCCTTTCCTGGCGAGCGAGGCTGTCAACTTCAATCCCCCGTTTCTCTCCCAATCTCTCCCAATCTCTCCCAGTCTCTCCCAGTCTCTCCTCCTTCATCCCTCCAGCTACCGAGCCCGAAACACTGCCAACCAGGCGCCTCGAAACGGAACGATCTCGACCCTCGTAGACGGTGGCGCGTCTCGCACCGTCTGGCTGTGCTCCATTCTTGGCCCTCCGTCCTCCGTGCCACCAATCGCCGCCAAAGGGGCTTGGCATCCTGCCGCAGCCGCGGGACTCAACGAGGCCGGGATACATTGCATTGGCCGTTGCTTGCACCGTAACCCTGCATGATCTCTGAGCTCCGTCCACGCTGCATGCTCGGCTGGTGACACGACAAGTACCACAGGTCCGGCTGTTCGAGCCACACGCAATCCAGCGAGAGGGTGCCTTGCAACCACGGGCCTGCGCGCATCACATCAGCCCACGGGCCACGACAACGAGAAGGGGATCCCGGAACCCTGCTGTGGTGCCGACGTTTACAGCAATACTTATACGCCACCATTCTCTCATCTTTCCCATTGCTTCACCGTCTTTTTCGCAGCCCGATTCTGCTCAGCCATCTGCAATTGCGCATCGACGTCAACCCCTCCAATTCCAACGGCTTGCGCCATTGATCAAAGCGTCTGCAAACCAGTCGACAGCTTGCAGGCACGCCCGGCCAATTCGCAAGAGGACTCGCCAATTACGATCGTCCTCCTCGCCAATCTCCCCAGCAGTATCAGCGCCATCCTTGTCGTTTTTCTTCTTCTTTGGCTGCCACAAACCACGGCTACCTTGCAAGCATAAATCAGTCAGCGCTGTAACCTGCACTCCTGATAAGCTCGATATCCGGTCCAGGCCTCCTTGCTCCCCCCCTCCCGCTACTGGCTCGTAAAGTGTCAATCAGCACGCGCTATCCTCTGTCGTTTTTTCTTCACCCATCTCAGCGATAGTGTCGACTCCTGCATCCGCATACCACTATCGGTACTCCTCTTTTTTTGACTCCAGCTTCCCTTTCAGCCCTTCTGAAAGTCAGCTTCCCCTGGACCACGAGCTTCCACCACCCCTGACCAGACATGGTCTCCTCACGATAATCGCATCTCGCCGTCTGCATTGCTCTCGATCATGCCTTTTTGCGTCTTGTTGATTGTGAGGTCCTTCGACTGGACTCACGCCTAAAGAAACGCAATCCGAACCCCCGACGATTGAGATTCTTCCTGTCAAGAGAAATTTCATCTTGCCAGCGACATCACGTCTGCGCTCACACCTCGCTGTACTAACCCATAACCTCGGCGTCGCGTCCGCCTGACGCTTTTGGAGTAAAACCTCGTTTGCTTTTTTTTTTGGAGCCACCTGCGTCTACCCCTTGCAGCATCTGGAGCCTCCGCTCCTCTCTTGGATAAAATGTTTGACGAGACTCGCGCCTTTATAGCGGCGCAGATTAAGGGTGCTAAACCCGCCTTTGTATCAAAAACACCACATTTTAACTTTATCACCGTCCATTGTGAGTGCTTCACTTATTCTTTTTATCATTTAAACATCGCCTCGAGCGTTTCCATACTGACTGTTGCGTGGCTTAGATTTTTGGATTATTTTTGCAACATTACTTTCTGCTATTCTCATCTATGCCGGCGGCAAAGGAGAGCTTCATTTTATTGATGCTCTCATGTTTGGTAGTGGTGCAAATACACAAGCTGGACTCAATCCCGTTGATCTCAACAACCTCAATGGATTTCAGCTGGCATGGATTTACACCTTTTCTTTATTCTCAAATCCCATCACGCTGCATACATGCGTCGTGTTCCTCAGGCTTTACTGGTTTGAGAAACGTTTCCAGCACTGGGTAAAGGAAGCCCGATTGCGCCGCCGAACTATTAGCAAATCCAAATCCAAGGCGCGAAATGATTTGAGCCAGGCCGAAAATGGCCTCGGCGTGAATGGGAGACACATCACCATTGTGCCGCGGGGTGAGAGGGCAAACAGAATCACCAATGATGGCATTCTTCTGGATAAAATTGAAGAGGCCGAGCCTAAACCGGTTGCGAAAAGCGATGCAAGTGATACGACTACAGTGTCTGACGACTTGCACAAGAGCGTTGATCTTGATGACATCGACCCCCTAGAACAACCTCGTCAAAGGGACACATCTCGCGCAAATCCGGTTGAGAATGACTCTGCGCCTGAAAACCCCCCTTACCTCTCAACCGCCATCACATTTGCCGATACTGTTAAGAGGAGTGATGGCTTGGGAAGCGACCCTACCAAATTTCCTCAACGACGCCCCAATGCCGAACATATTGCCATCCTTGAGAGGCAGCGAAACCAGGACAATGAGGTCCTTCGCATTCCCGGGCCACGGGAGACTGAGAGGGGTCTAGGACCTCGCCGTCTTGAAGAAGATGATCAACAAGAAGACGAGGATCGGCCAGTTGCTCGTCAGCGGACCATTGAGTTTCGTAATGACGAGCCCAGCGGCTTCCAGGGCCGACAGCCGACCGTTACCATTGCCGAGCCTGAGCACCATAAGCGGGACGAGCTCAGAGATGATGCTGCAGCTGCTGGCAATGTCGTTGATAGCCTAAGGTTCCGAAGGCCGCGCTACTTCAACAGATCACAAGAGAAACTACACGAAGACGGTGAAGAACCCAGACACAACAGGTCAAGGACCCCGAATCCACGCCCTGTACGAACCAAAACAATGGATACTATTCGCTCTGTCTTGACTCGAGACAAAGTAGATGACATGCCTTATCTGAGTTATACACCCACCATGGGACGTAACTCAAACTTCCTCGGCCTGACCCTGGAACAGCGAGAGGAGCTCGGTGGCATCGAATACCGGGCGCTGAGAACTTTGGCCTTGGTGTTGATATTTTACTTTTGGATCTACCATATTTTGGGTGTCGTCTGTTTGCTTCCCTACATTCTCCACAACCAGCATTATGGAAACATTCTCGCTGCCGATGACATTGGTAGGACGTGGTGGGCGTTTTGGACGTCCAACATGGCCTTTATGGATGTGGGATTCACCTTGACTCCGGACAGCATGAATTCATTTGCAACTTCCGAATGGGTCTTGATGTCTATGTGGTTCTTCATCATTATTGGAAACACTGGTTTCCCCGTCATGTTACGTTTCATGATCTGGGTCGCTTCCAAACTTACGCCTCGAGGCACTGGCCTTTGGGAAGAGTTTCGATTTTTGCTTGACCATCCCCGTCGGTGCTTTACTTTGCTCTTTCCATCCAATGCCAACTGGTGGCTGTTTTGGATTCTCATCTTGCTCAACGTCATTGACCTTGTATTCTTTATTATTCTAGATGTAGGTTCCATTTTCTTTTTTTCCTTTTTCTCATCTTTACTTTTCTCCAAGGCCTCTCTATTCGCCTTCGCGTTCACTTATACATACATACATACATACATACTTTTAAGCGACTGATGCTAACAATCTTCTTCTAGCTCGGAGCCGAACCCATCACTGCTTACCCGCTTAGGAACCGCGTTGTTATTGGCCTGTTCCAAGCTGCCTCAACCCGAACCGCTGGCTTCTCGGCAGTCAGCATGTCAGAGCTTCACCCTGCCATGCCGGTTCTATATATGATAATGATGTATATATCCGTGTTTCCCATTGCCATTTCTATCCGACGAACCAATGTCTATGAGGAGAAGTCTCTGGGCGTGTATCGTGACCGGGGCGACGAGGACGCCGAAGAAGCAAGCGCTCTTGATTATGTGGGCACACATTTGCGACGTCAACTCTCTTTTGACTTGTGGTATGTCTTTTTGGGCTTCTTTCTTCTCGCCATCACCGAAGGCGGCAAGATCGTTGGAGGCCGGTTTGACTTGTTTGCTGTTCTTTTTGAGATTGTCAGTGCCTACGGAACCGTGGGCTTGAGTATCGGCGTACCGGGTGTCAATGCCTCTCTCTGTTCACAGTTTTCCGTCATTGGCAAGCTGATCATCGTGGCCATGCAAATCCGAGGCCGCCATCGTGGCCTGCCATACGGCCTCGATCGTGCTGTAATTCTTCCGAGCGAAGCCCGCTTGAAAAAGGAACAGGAGGAGTCCGAAGCCGCCCTTGCCCGGACAAACACTGCCGTATCTACCGGCGCTACCTCGGCTCTGCAGCGACAGGCGACTACGGGACGAAGCCGGAGCCGGAGTCGCGACAGGGCTAACGGTAGCCTGATAACACAGTTACTTCACCCGGGACCGGTCGTCCCGCCAGATCCATTCTTGCGACCAAGGGGCAGATCAGTGGAGGCATACCAGAGGAGCAGGTCTGTGGACGTGACTGGTGCTTTGCCAGAACCCGCAGGCGCTCACTTGTACCCCTCAATAGAGGAAGATGACGAGCTGCACCAATTGTCGAGCAATGACTTCCCACACAAGCCGAGACGGATAGAGTCGTCTGCTTTTTAGAAGAATCCATGGAAATAAGACGGATTCGATCAACTTCGTTTCTTCAACCGCCCCAGGAGCGGTTCTGTTACTGCTGTATATATTTATTAACCTGTTTTTCATTTTCCACATGACGGAAGATTCCAAAGAGGGCTTGCGTAGAGCAGGTGGAATCCCCGAGTTGGCCGTGGGTGGCGACAACAGAAGCCCTCGTGGAGCTGGTTGGCTTACTGCGCCTGGTTCATGATTGGATTGTACCTGGAGTCGCTTTTGCGGGTTGGAGCACCAATTTGGTTGCCAACACTTTCATGTCACAGCGGTCGATCGCTTAATGTATTTATGATTGCAAAGAAGAAATTTATGGGACTTTGCCAAGGTCGGTTTATTATTTCGTTGACGCCTATAAGACCTGATGCTCTCTCTATCCGTGTTGCCGTGTAATGAATGAAGCCACATGCTCCGCCGCCTTTCCATCTACCTTGCAGCTGTTGAACGAAAGGCAAAGAAGGAAATGATGGGAAATGTATCCAGAATGTGTCGAGAAATGTATAGGAAATAATCGGTGTAGATGGGATTTACAAAGATTCCGTCTCTACGATTTCCCATTTATCTATTTATCCTCAAAGGCGCCCATGTTCTTCAAGGCGCCAGCAAGGCGGCGGTAGTCCTTTAGCAGATCTAATACCTCACTGAGCCTCAAATCGCCCGGATTCTGAAGCTCCATGAAGCGTTTATTGGGAGGGCTGATTTTGGGGATTTCTTTTGGTGGCAGGATGCCCGCGATGTCGGGGAAGGCCTTTATGCAGTTCGTGTTAGTGGCTATTATGGCATTACAAGTGCAAACAATGGATTGGGCTGGTTGTTGAAAAGCTTACTGTTGCCAAGTCTCCTCCATCAGTTGGCTTCACGCCGTCTTTCGGGTCTTTGCTATCCTTGGCGGCGTCCTTTGTGTCCTTGGGAGGGGTGACCACGGGGGTGGACACACTTCGACCAAAGCCTCGGACTAGGCTGATGCCGGAAAGTCGGGCCATGGGGTTGAACGTGTTGCCCAAGTTTCGCATTTGGTCCAACATGGCTGGCTGGGCTGGTGCGGGAGAGGCGGCGCCAGCCTTTGCATCTTCTCCTGCAAAGAGCACCTTTTTGGAGGAGCTCGCGCTGCGACCACTGCGGGCGCTGTCTGTGCTATGATCGCGACGGCCGCCAATTATGCTTAATACGCGGTCATCTCGCCCATTCTGGGGTTTGGCTTGATCCGCGTCCGTCCCGGCTGGGGAGATGGTATTGTCTTCATCTTCGGGAGGAGGAGTGCTCACGAGCTTGCGAGCATCGTCAAGAGTCTTTGGGACGGCAATGGGCTCCTTGGGGTCCTCTTGACGCTCCTTGAGCTTGCCGAGAAGGAAACTGTAACTCTCTCCTAGGCTGTTTGAGATGGTCTTGAGTCCTTGATCGGCTGTGGTAAAAACGGCATCGCTGGCGGCACCGAATCCTTGGATGGGTGTGTTAATCAGATCGCTCAGTCTCCTGTTCTTGACAGTCGAAGCCGGCTTGAGATTGGGCGATGATTCGGGCTTTGGAGCCGTCGCATTTTCGGTATTGACTGCAGATGTACTCTGCGGCGACATTGTAAGTCCATGCGAGTATGCTGGTGGGAATGTTTCTACTCTAGGAGTTGCAGGTTGCCCCGGGGTCTTTACCGGCCCCGATGGGCGCTCGTCTTCTCTCAAGGTGGCGAGATCAACTGTTTGCAGGAAGCTGATGGCAGCCTCGAGGTTTGTAAGGCAGTAAGCCTCTTCACCGGTCAGCTTTTGCTCCCATCGAAAGCTTTGGATGAAATTGAGGTCGCTGATAACGGTGAGATGCTCGGGGGGAGCGTGATGAGTGTGTAAATGAGCATGGGCATGATTTCATCGGCAGAGGCTGAAGGATGAAACTGAGCAAGTGTGTCGACGATGCTCTTATGCGCGGCCTTGAGACGATTGAGTTTCCCAAGAGGATATCTTGACTCGCCCATTCGAACCAGGTCTCTTCTGGCAGACTCAAGCTGACCGCGGATAACCTCTGTCCTCTCGGCGGTTGATTTTTCGGTTTGCGGTTCCACTTCACCCAAGTCTATCCCGAGATCTGAGGGGCCAATGCCAACAAGGGACAAGGCGGCGGTCTTGGATCTAAGCTTTGCATCCTGAGCCTCGTCCTGCGTACTCCTGTGGCGATAAATTCGGTCATATATACCCTCGCATAGCCTCCTCTCAACAGCCTCCTCGAGCAAGCTTCGTTTTGCCTCTAGAGCTTTCCTTGCTTTCTTTCGATTTGCTAGCTCTTCGGGCGTGATCATCTGTTGTTCATGCTCTGCCTTTGATTTGTCTTTTGAGCCCAACGAGGCTGCTTTTGATCGAAAGCGGCTGGCGACGGAGGATGAGGGCGGCGGAGGTTGGAAGATCTCGCGACTCTGGCGCGTGGCGAGGGCGCTGATATGGGTGCCGATATGAGAAGATGCTACAGCATAGAATTCTTGAAAAAGCTGGGATAGCTTGGCGATATTCGGCGGAGTAGAGTGAACTTTGGCAGAGAGTGATTCCACGAAGCTAGAGAAGTCGGTCAGACGGGTACTAGTAGGGTTGATTCAAGCGCAGCACCCATCTCCTCACCTATCGGTCAAGGTAATTAGCTCGATTGGAAGATCGTCAAGCTCAATGGATGCTCGCGTGATCTCCGGAGGCTCATCATTGTCGGAATTCTCGGCAGTGTCAAATGTGTCGGGAGCCCCGGCGTTGGCTCCGGCATCTCCATGCTTCTCGGAAGGCGATGGGGAGTGGAAAGTATGTGCTCTCTTGGGAGTCTCACGGCTGGCTACAGAAGCCGTGCTTGGTTGATGTGAATAGGAGGAGAGTCTGTCTGGGCTTGGTCGAGCTGCGGGGGGCGTGTCGGCGGATTGCTGAGAAGCCATGAGCCTCTCTATACGACGAATGGAGTCCTAACAGCACAATGGTGTAAGTTTATGGCGGCTTGGAAGGGCGCATTCAAACAAAGCAAGAATGGATGTATAAAGATAAGGTTATCAAGTGATGGCTATTGTGGAGAGTGGAGAGAGGAGAGAGCTGTGGGATAAAGTAGCGGCTGAGTGACCCAGGGGGGTCGATGGGGTTTCACAAGTGTATTACCACACATGGGCTATACATACTCGTACTTGAAATGTCCAGAGTAGCACCGACTATACAGAGATTGGCGTAGTGTAGATGCCCTCGCAAAAGGGATGCAATGGGGAGAGGTCGAGGTCGAGTCGGAGTAGTTGGGCAGTGGATTCGTAGATAAGGTTAACAATGGCTGAAGGGCGGACGACAGGGTTGGAACGAGGGGCTGCAGATGGATCGGCTCTGCGGTGAAGGAAGACGAAGGGGGAGGATGGTGGTATTTGGTGCCTGAAAAGATGAAAGAAGAACAATGAATGCCGCGACGAGATGCAATGCAACACAGACAAGGTTGTATGTACTTGGGACGAATGGGATGACGGAGCGTTGAGATGATTTTGGAGTTGGGGAATCTTGAAGCTCACTCAGATCCGGCGCCACCAAAAGCACCAAAAGCTGTAGAGGGGCGGGCGCCCCACTTGTCGTTATCGGGCTTATCGATACGCCTCAGGCAGCTGTTACTGCTGTTACTGCTGTAGTAATGCTGATGCTGATGCTGATGCTGTGCTTATGCTCAATCCATCTTTTATCCTCGTATCTCTTGTTGCTCTACCAAGGCAAGGGATAGAGGAGACAATGCCTCGAGGAGAAGAGAGAGAGAAAAAGGGGGACAAATGGACTGATACCTGGGATTGTATCCATGATGGATCTTCGTTTGCATCCAAGCAGTAAAAGATCAGCGCATGATTGGCCGCTAACATTTCAAAAAAAGCCACTGTACGCAAACATTCAATTGGCACCGTCATTCTCTCGCATCTCATACACCCGGTGCCTCGTGCACTGACACTGTACTATAGGTACCTTATACCGTAATAGTCGGGTGTTTTATTATCTTGGTACGACTACCTATTGTGCCTCATCCAGGATATTAGTAGATGAAAATGAAGGATATCAGTAGATGAAATCAAGAATATCCCTAGGTAGGTAGTCAATGGCTCACCTACCAGGTACTGTAGTGATCTGAATCGTCCAGTACCTCAGAATGCTTAGCAACACCACTAAATCACTTACTCCGTACAACAGCCCAAAGATGCCGATAAAATGCGGGAGTCCCCAGATTTGCCCCCACGGCTCCACGAACAAGCCTGGCCCGTCCATATTAGTCAAGATGTATTAGCCGTGCCGTCCCGCGAGTCGCATCGCAACACAGCTTGAGCCGCGCTTTGAACCGAGGGCAAGCTGCGACTGTCTTAAAGAAGCTCGAGCCTGGATCCCCTTTCTCTCTTCTCTTCTCTCATCTTCTTCAAGATTAAAAAGAACCATCCCATTGCCGCGGCCGTACACTGGTTTCTTTTCTTCCTCCTTTGCGTTTCCTACTTGTCCTCCTCATTTCTCTTCTTGATTCTCTTCTCTTTTTTTCTTCTTCTTCTCCCTTGATCCGAGGTCGGGCCTCTCTCCGTCTCCCTTGAACATCGCCATCATCATCATGTCTGGGCCACCGTCTCGCATCCGCTCAATTCTCGGCCATCTCATCCCCCATCAAACGCCGCCTCCTCATATCCATCACCTGTCGCCAACCTTCTTTCTCGAGCGCGCTGCATCCATTGAGCCGAATGCCGAGGCAATCTATCACATCACCTCCAACGGCGCCGTCTTGCACCGCACCTACCAGGAATTCGCCGACCGCGCCAGAGGCTTGGCCTATTATCTGAAAAAGCACGGCTTCAAGCGCGTTGGCATTCTCGCGCCCAACACGCCCGCCTTTCTCGAGGCCATCTACGGCATCCCGGCGGCTGGGGCTGTGATTGCGCCCGCCAACTACAGGCTGAAGCCGGACGACATTGCCTACATCTTTGAGTTTGCAGAGGTCGACAGCATCATTGTCGATGCCGAGTTTGTTCCTCTGTTGGATTCGTTCAAGGAGAAGCACCCAGATGTGCCTCTCATCATTGATTTGGTACGATTGCTTGCTTCCTAGTGATGCCGTTTCAAGGCCGACTGACAAACCCTGTGTTCAGGATACCGACGCCACAGAAGGCCAGCTCTGCGGACCTTTTGACGAGGCCGTGCTGGAGGGACTCAACCATGATCGCGCCACGGGCAACACAGGATGGGCTGGGCTCCACGCGCATGCCACCAATGAGGATGACATGATTGCCATTCCCTTTACCTCTGGCACCACATCTCGGCCCAAAGGAGTCGTCTTTACTAACCGAGGTTCATATCTTGCCGCCATGGGCAACATCATTGAGTCTGGGCTGAATCAGGGCCGTTGCAAGTACCTGTGGACTCTGCCCATGTAAGCAATTCCACCTCTTGTAGACGCTACCGTCGTTGGGTTCAATTACTAACGATGGTTTCTTCACCAGGTTCCACGCCATTGGATGGACTTTCCCATGGGCTGTCGTGGCGGTGCGCGGCCTGAATGTCTGCCTGCGAAAGATTGACTACCCACTCATCTGGAAGCTCCTGAAAGAGCAAGGCATTACTCATTTCAACGCGGCCCCCACAGTCAACACTCTCTTGGTGGCAGCAAAGGAGGCCGAAAAACTCCCTCACGAGGTCCGGGTAACGGTTGCAGCCAGCCCGCCAAGTGGCCATCTCTTTGAGCAAATGGCGAGTATACCAGAAGTATTTGCAAGTCATTGAAGTGTGGCTAACATCAATATTGATAGACCAACCTTAATCTCATTCCCATCCATGTTTATGGAATGACAGGTAAGGCTCTAATACACCTCGACTCTGGTGGTGCTTCTGTTTGCTCACACGAATGGCAGAGACTTATGGACCCCTCACAAAATGCTACGTCATGCCAGAATGGGATGATCTTCTGCCGCACGAAAAGTACGCCAAGATGGCTCGCCAGGGCCACGGCTTCATCACCAGCCTCCCCATCCGAATCGTCAAGCAAGATCAGCCGGGCGGGGTCCTGGTAGACGTGGCCAAGAACGGCCAAGAGATTGGCGAAATCGTCTTCTTTGGAAACATTTGTGCCAAAGAATACTACAAAGATCCCGAGGCCACACGGAAGCTCTTTGAGGGAGGCGGCCTGCACTCGGGCGACTTGGCAGTATGGCATCCGGATGGAAGTGCCCAAATCCTGGACCGTGCCAAGGATATCATCATCTCTGGCGGTGAAAACATATCCTCGGTGGCTCTAGAGAGCATGCTGGTCGAACATCCCGACATTCTCGAGGCCGGCGTGGTGTCGGTTCCAGACTCTCACTGGGGCGAGCGACCCAAGGCCTATGTCACGGTCAAGGAGGGCAAGAGCGTGGTCGGCCAAGATGTGATTAACTGGGCCAAGCACCAGAGCAACATTAGCAAGTTTATGATACCCAGAGAGGTCGAGGTGGTCAAGGAGCTGCCCAAGACGAGCACGGGCAAGATTAAGAAGAATGACTTGCGGCAATGGGCCAAGACTGGGCGCAAGGAGTAAAAGGAGGGGACATTGGGCAAATAGCGAGGGTTCTGGGATTTGATTTGGATTGCAGATGTGTTAAATTCATTATTTGGCGGATTAAGATGGATTAAGACGATAGAAGTCTTGGTATCGGTAGAATTCATGTGCTTGGAATGCACTGGATATACATGTATATGCAGATTAGATTACCTAAACTCGGCCAGCTGTTTGGATACTGATGTAGAGTTTTCGGCGAGAATCTGAGCTGCATCTTACTTCTTCATAAGCACTCTGTTACTGTATTCTACAACCGCCTAGGTACAGCAGTATTTACAAGTGACATGTGTGATATGCTGTTGAGAATCACCAAAACATGCGCCTGTCAGACGCCAGCTTTATAGGCTGGATATTGAAAGCCCTTCGACGCGAAACAGGTCGAGTCGTATAACGGTTAGTACAGTCGCTTCACATGCTCGGAATCGAGGATGCGGAGCGCGCGACAGACCCGGGTTCGACTCCCGGCTCGACTACGCTTTTTTTTTGCCGGAGCGGATGTTATTTTTTGGCTGTTGTGTTTGAAGATGAGCCATGAAGAAAGAGGATGTTGTTGTCGAGATATGGATGATGAGGCAATTGTTTAGTGATTTGCTTGTTTTATTCCAAGTGGCAACTTTGAATTGTGTCTTGGGCATGGCTAGGTGGCTGATAGCTTCGCTTTCCGCCATGGATCTTTAGCTTTGAGCCACGGGTTGCCTCGCCTCAATCAGCTGTTCTCGAACTGTGTACATGAAACATTCCTGTGAGCTGCATTGATTACTGCCTACCTTGGTAGGTAGTTGACATCATTTCATCTCTGCATCATCCTTGTTTGCTTGAATTGAATCCATCTCTCACTATTGACTATATTGAGTTGTGTATTATCAAGTAAAAGAGGAAAACCAACGCCCTGGACAACCATTGCCTCTCTGGAACTGGCCTCTGGTTCTAGAAATTCCAACGGCTCGCAGTGGAACGATCCAGCACCATCGAGAGCTTCTGCCCCCAAGCTTTTTAGCGCACAGACGCCCCCCCCCCCAATCACAGCATCGATTCGATTCATTCATCCATCCGTCATCCCATCGACCAAACTAAGCTGCTGCTGCTGCTGTTTTGCTTCATCCCGCCCGCGATCATTTATTTCCCTGGTCGCTGCATTCACTCCACCCTTTAAACAACAGCGCTCGATTCCCGCCCAATTAATTGCCTTTTCAATCAGCTTCATTTGCTATTGATTCTCAACTCGTTTCCTCTGTTTGCAGGCCTTCATCATGAGCGGGTCGCGGCCACTGCGGGGCGGGTGCCAGTGCGGCCGGAATCGTTACATCATCGTCATCCCAGAGAATGGCATCAAGGACGCTCAGGTCCTGTTTAACACGGAGCCACAGCATCGTAAGTATTTGACCCGGTGTGCATTGGTTGGTTGATTGCTACAAAGATTCGCCTTTATTGTTTTTCAATTGCTACGTCAATTGCTGCGTCAATTGCTGCGTCTGTGTGGTTTTGTTGTTTGTTTGTTTGTTTGTTTGTTTGTTTACTTGTTTTGAACCCCCCCGAAAGCTGACAGTCCTGGTGCCACCCTCGCAGAGATTCCTCTCGCAACACCGCTAGCAGCGTACATTCGCGTGCCGCTGTCATGGTACCACAGCTCTACGTATGCCTTCTTCCCGGATGAAACGCACACCATGATCCGCAAGGTCTACTCGCACCCGAGCCAGGACTACTCCAAACGGCACTTTTGCGGCTTCTGCGGGACGCCCTTGTCGTACTGGTCCGAGGAGCCTCGCAGCGAGGCCGACTTCATCAACCTCACCCTGGGGAGCCTGCTTCGGGAAGACATTCGAGACTTGGAGGACATGGGCCTGATTCCCGAAGACGAAGAGTCGCCGCCCAGGAGCGAGGCCGCCCCCGCGGTGCCGACGAGAAGAACCGCCATCCAGCAGTCGTTTGGCGTGCCGTGGTTTGACGGGCTGATTGAGGGCTCGCGGCTGGGAAGCATGCGTAGGAGCTACGGCACGAAAACGTCGCGCGATGGGCAGACGAGCATAGAATGGGACATTGTCGAGTATTCGGAGAATGGCGGCGGAGAAATGGAAGAGGATGAGCCTGCCGGGGCAGTGTCGACGCAGCTGGGCAAACGGAAGCGTCAGAGATCATTAGTCTGGATGTCATTTGTGCTCGGTACAAGTCCGTGTACCGTACCGTACCGTACCGTACAGGCAGTCGATATGGGAAAAAGCGATGGACCTGGTTTGGTTTAGTAGGGCATGGCATGGCATAGTCTGGCCTGTTGTGTGTGTGTGTATATGAGCTGTCGCTTACGGCTTGCTCCCTCTTTCTTCTTCCTTCTCGGCAAGGCGTTTATTGTTTTTGTTTTTTGCTCTTGTTTTTGGCTCTGGCCGGGACAGTGGCCGGGGTGTTTTACCTTTAGGCGTATCTCATGTCGGCGACAAGACAGAGGCTATATAGACACGAATGGGAAGTCCTTGTATTATGTGCCAGGTCTAGGTAGCACTGAGCAGCCCGTGGCTTTACCCAACACCCATCGACCTACCTATGTAGGTATCTGTAGCCTCGCGAGATGCCCGTCCTTTATGCATATAATATACAGAGGACCAGTCGGGTCAATACGTTGCAGGACCAGCGAATTATGCCACCGTACCTAGCCGGAATGCAGGCTGCTTACACCTTGCGCGCTTCAGCATGGATGCCACTCTCCCACGTGGGCTGTCGGCTGAATCTCTCCGTTTGGGGCTCTGAGCAGCATCCGTGGACATTGCAAATAGCCAGCTGGACGGACTGCATCAAGTGACGCTATCCCGAGTTCCCCGACGGGCATCTCTGCCCGTTCCGTGGCCGCCCCCTTCGGATCCTTCATGTTCCCACACGCATCGACATCACCACATGTTCTTCTTTGTCGGCCCGCTGCCAACCTCTTCGGACAATCACCCACCGGCCTAGGCTGCTTGGAGCCCGCCGGATCGCCATCCTCCGCGGCGCCAGCTTCCCCATTGAGGCCGACTAGCCCTGCCTTGTGACTTGTTGTTCGTCGGTCAAGATGGCTAGCTGCGTGTTGCAAGGCACCTGTTGCGAGGTGACTATTTTTTCGGTATCCCCGCCATTCTTCTCTCTGTCTCTCTCGCGGTAGACTTGCACTGGGGGATTTAGACTACGGGGTAGATGGACTAATACCTACTACTAATACTAGAGGTAATACGGGCTGGGGTTTATATACGGGGTTTGCATGTCCACAGCAAACTAATGTACCTAGATAAACAGGCACCAGACCAGACCAGACCAGACCAGACCAGACCAGACCCTTGCCCTTGTTTCTTCTCGCCTCGTTGGATAAAATGCCAAAAAAATGTCCACGGCCAGCGTTGGCTAAATGCGCAGGTACCCAGCAAGCCAGACGCAGCGACCATCCAAACTATCCGGGAAAATGCAGCGTCTCGCATGATGCGCCCTTTGTATTTCTCCATGTTTATTTTCCGAAATAAGGTGGGAGGGGGGGGGATCGTTAGTGTGTATATATATCCGGGGGACCAAACGCTATTTCTCGCCGTTTCTAGCTTTGCATGAACTTGCAAGTTGGTGTTGTGAAGTGTGTCTTGTCTTTATATATATATATACATCTTGAGCTTCTTCTTTTTTTTTTTATACATCTTACAGCTGAAAAAGAGAGAGAGAAAAACAAGTTGCGACAATGTTGCCCAAGGACTTTCAGTGGGGGTTTGCGACGGCTGCGTTAAGTCTTTTTGTCTTTGTCTTGTCTCGTCTCTTCTCATCCATGCAACACCAAACTTACACACAAACAAACATCGACAGCTACCAGATTGAAGGCGCCATCGAAAAGGACGGCCGCGGCCCCAGCATCTGGGACACCTTTTGCGCCCTCCCCGGCAAGATTGCCGATGGCTCGTCCGGCGTCACGGCCTGCGACTCGTACAACCGCACCGCCGAGGACATTGCCCTGCTCAAGTCGCTCGGCGCAAAGGCCTACCGCTTCTCCATCTCCTGGTCGCGCATCATCCCCAAGGGCGGCCGCGACGACCCCGTCAACCAGCTGGGGATCGACCACTATGCCCAGTTTGTCGACGACCTGCTCGAGGCGGGCATCACGCCCTTCATCACCCTCTTCCACTGGGATCTGCCCGAGGAGCTGCACCAGCGCTACGGCGGCCTGCTGGATCGCACCGAGTTCCCGCTGGATTTCGAAAACTACGCGCGCGTCATGTTCCAGGCCCTGCCCAAGGTGAGGAACTGGATCACCTTCAACGAGCCGCTGTGCTCCGCCATCCCCGGCTACGGCTCCGGCACCTTTGCCCCGGGCCGCCAGAGCACCACGGAGCCCTGGATCGTTGGCCACAATCTCCTTGTGGCCCACGGCCGCGCCGTCAAGGTGTACCGCGACGAGTTCAAGGGCCTCAACGACGGCCAGATCGGCATCGTCCTCAATGGCGACTTTACCTACCCCTGGGACTCGTCCGATCCCGCCGACAGAGAGGCCGCCGAGCGGCGATTGGAGTTCTTCACGGCGTGGTATGCGGATCCCATCTACCTGGGCGACTACCCTGCCTCCATGCGCAAGCAGCTGGGCGACCGCCTGCCAGAGTTTACGCCCGAGGAGAAGGCCTTTGTCCTTGGCTCCAACGACTTTTACGGCATGAACCACTACACCTCCAACTACATCCGCCACCGCACCTCGCCCGCCACCGCAGACGACACCGTTGGCAACGTCGATGTCTTGTTCTACAACAAGGAGGGCCAGTGCATCGGCCCGGAGACGCAGTCCTCGTGGCTTCGCCCTTGTCCCGCCGGCTTCCGCGATTTCCTCGTGTGGATCAGCAAGCGTTACAACTACCCCAAGATCTACGTCACCGAGAACGGCACGAGTCTCAAGGGGGAGAACGACCTGCCCAAGGAGAAGCTCCTGGAAGACGATTTCCGCGTCAATTACTACAACGAGTATATCCGCGCCATGTTCACCGCCGCGACGCTGGACGGAGTCAACGTCAAGGGGTACTTTGCCTGGTCGCTGATGGACAACTTTGAGTGGGCTGATGGCTACGTGACGAGATTTGGCGTGACTTATGTGGATTACGAGAATGGACAGCAGCGATTCCCCAAGAAGAGCGCAAAGAGCTTGAAGCCCTTGTTTGACGAGTTGATTGCGAAGCAGTAAGCGGGCGTTGATACCTCTGACATTTTTTGTGCTGGGATGCAAATATGAATTCACAATGGAAAGGATATGAATCAGAAAATGAAATAAGAAATATGAAATATCGGGATTGCTCAGGGAATTGGTATATAATGAGTAAAAAATAGAAAATACAAAAAAAAAGAACTATAGTCTCATATAACCAGGGTTGAAGTGATGTAGTTGGGTGGCATCTGGTTCCATTTAGCTCCTATGCTATAAAGTAGGTATCAATTTTCATAAAGTTGTTACAAACAAACAAAAGAATCTAGATCTAGCATTCATTATCATCATCTAATGGCTACGATTGTGCTACCGGGGAGGCCCCCTCGTTCCCTCTCCCAACAGCTTGAGAAGGCATCATGTTCTGCATCATGGGCCACGCCCCATTTCCGTTCCCATTCGGCCAATTCTGACCAGGCATCGGTTGTCCGTTAAACATCGCCTGCTGGTTACCCATCATGAAGGCTCCTTGCTGGGGATGACTCTGGCCCTGTGCAAATTGCTGGGGCATCCAATACATGCCCTGTGGGCCATTGGCCATCATGTACGAGCCCTGGGCCGGCATCATGTTGGGAGGTGCTGCTGATTCGGCGGCTGAAGAAGGTGTTGCGATTCCCGTAGAGACGGGGATATGGGCTGTATTCGGGACGGCGCCGGCCATCATGGGAGGCATTCCGGTCATTGGTGGAACCATGCCGCTGATTGCTGAAGGAGGTATAGCTGGCTGAGATCCTTTGGTAGGACCATAGATGGCCTCGTCATCGCTCGTGTCGGTCGTATCTTCATCGTCGTCTTCATCCTTCTTAGCTGCCTTGGGATTTTTCGCACGAAGCCTCATGTTCTTGGCGACTTCGTCCGCGCTGAATCCATATATGCTCTTGAGATATCGCATGAACTCGAGATATGCATCCGAAACAATCTGAACATGATGATGCGTCAGTTGGACCTGAGTGGCGTGAGCATCACCACCACCAGAAGCAGTCTGGGCGTCGAATTCTGCCATGGCCAGGGCGGTTTGACAGGCGTTTCGGATTTGACGGCCGTTCCAACGCATGTTTTCGTGCTTTTTCCAGTATGCGGTGGCGTATTTGAGTATGTCCTTTTCGTTGATGTTGATGTTGCGGCCTTTGTCTTCGAATCGTTTCTTGATGATGCGTAGGTTGAGGCGGAAGATTTCGCGGGTGGACGTTTTGTCGAGGGGCGGGTAGTAGAGACTGATGTGGATTCGGGATGTAAACGCTTCGTCAAAGTCGCCGATGCGATTCGTCGTGAGGAACAGGATACCGGCGTAGTATTCCAAGACTCGGAGGAAAACTGCATGCCAGATTAGATGCTATTTCTTCTGTATGGAGCAGACAGAGGGAGAATTACCTGCAACGAGTCCGTTTCGAACAAAGTTCTTTGGGGAGCGCTGAGCAAGGAAGACGTCTGCTTCGTCTAGGAGGAGAATGCATCCCCATCTGTTGGCAAGACTAAAGTTTCTCTCCAGGGCTGCTTCTACTTCACTAGCAGTAGCACCAAGATCACCTAAACGAGGATAGGTATACACGTTAACAACTGTCTCTCATCCAAATACATCTTACATAGACTGATAAAGAAACATGGAGCTCATACCGCATGTGATTTGGAACAACGGCTTGTTGAAGCGCTCAGCTACACCCTCTATAATCGTTATCGGATCAGTATACACGCACATTAGAGTAGAATGTATTGATATGAAGGTAGTTATAGCAAAAGTTATACGTACCAGCAGTAGTCGTCTTACCCACTCCGGGAGAGCCGTGTAGAAGAAGAATGAGACCCTTTCCTATATCGAGAGTCAGCAAGTTTTGTACATGTACGTAGCTCATACTGGCGGAACACAGAACAACCTTTTCCTCGAATAATGTCGACCTCTTCATTGTCACTAACTCGGGCCTCTTTATTTCGAAAGTGCTGGTCAACTAAACAGTACACTATGTCCTTATGCTGCTTGGGAAGCACCAGCTGGTCAAAAGCCGTCTGTTCTTTGGATCCCTCACTAACAGGGCTCAGATACTTGAGATCGAGTTTTGCTATTATTTGCATACAGTCAGCAAACATTTCTGCATTTCCTTGATAGTGAGCTGCACATACCCCATTTGCGGCTTCGCAAGACAAAGCCAAAGACTCGATAGGACATGATGACCAAGTCATCATTCGTCAGAGAATTCTTGGAGGCCGTAATCTCCTTCAACGACCGGGGGTAGATGGCTACCGATGGCTCGTCATTAGGCTCGTCGGGGCCAGGCATCAAACTCGCGATATAGTCTTCGTTCCTCGTCTTGTCGACATAGTTGTCGTTGTATATGTATTCGCCCGCACAACAGGCAGCCGAGCAGCTCTCCTCTTCAGAAGAGCCCGATCCTCCCAGATCTTTTCCAATAAGAGACTCAATCTCTGGCTGCCACCCGCTTGACTGCGTTGCAGCAAAGGCCTCTGCGAAATCAACCATGACTTGGCTGTCAACTTCGTCTCGCGCCTCCAAGGTGAATCCATTGTAGTGCATGTGCTTCACGCTCGCCACGTCAATGAACATCTTGCCACGGTCGATGAGCTCTTGATGGAAAGTGGCCTTGACATCTTCTTTGGCGGAGTCGTCACGGCTCTGGTAGTTTGAAGTAGGGCTATCTGCAAATCGGATGGGATACACTTCAAGGGACGTAATCGCCTTTTCACCGTCAAACTTTGAAATGACAAATGACTTCGATACTGGACCGAGCTGTTTTCCGTCAAAATCAATGTAAACGCAAAAGAGAGTAATGTGGGCTGCTGGTTCGCTCTCGTCTTTCCTCCAGGCACGCCAGGGAGGAGTGACTTTGTGTCCCGTGCTGGTGATGCTTATCACTCGGTAGGCTTGTCGTCGGCCCTGTGCTACAACATCGTCTCCTGGTTTAAAGAGATACCATAGGTGGTTGAAAGAAATAGTGCGAGGCTGAGTCTCTGATAGGTAATTTATCTTGGCTTGAATGGTGTTGTCCATAAAGTCGATGAGGCAGCTCATGTGCTGGTATGCCGTCAACGAATTTGTAAACTCGTCCTCTTCGCTTGCTTCATTGCCTTCAGCGCCAGATTTTGGTTCCTCTTGTTTTGGTTCCTCTTGATTTGGTTTCTCTTGGTCCTCTGAGGGTTTCTGTTGCTCCAGCACAACTTCACCGTTGCCGAATTTCTCTTTTAGTTGTGCAAAC
>MDJU01000057.1:0-90731 GCA_001721665.1 Trichoderma pleuroti
GGTGGTGGTGGTGGTGGTGGCGCACCCAGCGAGGCCCCTTATTCACAATCCCAGCGGACCAAACGAAAGAGCATCTATTCCAATTCTGGGGGCCCTGGAGACAATGACAGGTCGTCCACGGACCTGACGTCTGAGGGCGGCAACGACGTCGCGATGATGGCGCCCGAGTCTCCCACGTCAGGAGGCCCCATCACCAAGCGAGCCAGGACGCTGTCTCCCTCCATTCGACCGTATAGGACACTCGTCGAGGACACCGAGGACTATACCGATACGGATCTCTGGAGCGGCGCGCCCATTACGCAAAACGACTTTCGGGTTGACCAGATCAAAACGCGCCTGTACACGAGCTCGCCCCGGGTGACGCAGTACTTGCACTGGATGAAGGAGGGTCGCAGCCTGGAACACCACGTTCTCAAGGAGAGCCATCCCGTGCGGTGGGCAAGGCTCAGGGAGCCCATCAACTTTGACGTGCGGCTGGATGACTTGGTCGACGTCGTTTGGAACCGGCGGGTGCTCAAGGCGCACCTGATTATGAGCGAGCGCAGCATGCAGATTGCGTCCCGGGACGGACGGCCCAGGGGGGATGTGCTGGTGTCGTTTCGGCGGGAGAGGACGCTCAAGCGGTTGATTCGGGTCCTTGAGAAGATGGGAATCAGGACCATTGAGGGATCTCAGTAAGTCATTGACGCGTATTATTTTCTCTTTCGGTTGAAGAATCATGATACTAACGGGTGTTGGCGCCACAGAGAGGAGTTGCAGCACCGCTGGGCAGTCATGCAGTCGGAGCAGCTATCCGAAAGAGACGAGGAGATTGCGGGCGACGAGCACAGGAGACCGGCCTCTTCGTCCAAGCTGCCAATTGCCTATTAGGTTCGGTACACGAGGGGGCGTCTGTGGGATTGTCCCATGATCTCATTTGCGTCTTTTTTTTCCTAAGGAGCTGCGGGCGTCTTGGCGGATCAGATTTACGGCCATTCATCTTTTTTGAGGCTGTCGGTTTGAGTCGGTCGGTTCTTGTTGACCATTTTTTCGTTTCTTTTTCTTCATCGTAATGCATTTATGGGGGGAGGTTCAACAAATTCCTCTTGAAATCTGGACAAAAGACATGTTTTTTTTCCTCTTCTATTTCTTTTGTTCTTCTTTAAGGGGGGTGCTGTTTTTCCCGCACTAGGAGATGACTATAGATACCCAGTGGGAAACAATCGGCCTTTTTTTCTCGTTACATGTCCTTTTTGTCTTTATTTTTTCCCCGTCCTTGGGAGGTTTGGCCTTGGGATTGGAATGGGGGGGCTGGCGGGATGCTTTAGGGATTACGCTATATAGGGATGGATGGCTCATGGTTTTTTTGTGTTTTTTTTTTGTTGGCTGGGGATTGTGCGGCGCTTTATTGCGCTTGGTCTACGGGATGCTGTTTGGTTGGCTGTATAAGCTCTTTTCGCGGACGGGCTGCTTCGCTGGGGGGTTGGCGAAGAGTGTTGACATGGGGGGTGGTGTATATAGAAGTTTTGGGGGGATGAATATATCAGAGGTTTCTTACTTGAAGACTATTTGTGACGTTTTCATTTGTCGTGTTGCTGCTAGTTGTTGGTTTGTTGTATGAATAGCGAGATGCTCATATGAGGTGACTTAGTGCTGGCAATCCGATCCACGATGACCGTTGGTAAACATGATTCGATTTCCAATTCACTCTAGGCGCGAAACGGCGACATCATGTGTATACGTGTATTAATGCTCTCAAGTCAAATTCATAAGGCCCGTACCCCATATCCTACACCCCGATTTTCAAACTCGCCCGAAAAAAAACAACAAGTTCCCATCATTATATGCTCCCCCCCTCTATCATAACCTTTGTCTTTCCTCTCATATATCCCGACATGGAAACACATGCAACATTCGTACTCCCCCCCCCCCCCCCCCAGTATTCCTCACTTTCTCCTAGAAGACCTTGTGCGGCCGAGAATCTCTGGTGGTACTGCCTCCACGGCACTCGTCATCCTGCTCATCAGCATGGCCTTCGTCTCCATGGCCTCGGGATCGCGGTACTCGAGCTGCGTCGCGGGGGGAGACTGTCTCTGCAATCTCTCCTCGTCGACGTCGTCGTCCTGCAGCGCGCGAGGCGGAAGAGCGGCGCTGTCGATGCTGGCGGCGCTGCTGGCGTTGGACGCGTTGCTGATGGCGCGGCCGAGGATTTTGTGGCGACGGCGACGGAGGGCGCGGGGGTCGGACTGCTGGTGAGGAGCCGAGTCGGAGTTGGCGAGGGAGGTGGATGTTAGAGGCGGGATGAGGTCGGAGAGGGCCGATGTGAGGCCTTGGCGGAGCTCGGCCGCGGCGGCAAGCTGGCGTTGCTTTTCAGCTTGGTCGGCGGATGGCTCTTCAGGTTGTTCGTGTTGGGGTTTCGGGGGTGCTTGTTTTGTTGCGTTCGAGGGGCTGGTTTCAGGGGGTTGCTTAGGTTGCGGTGCGGATAGCTCTCTGGGCTCAGAGGCCGAAGCGGGACGAGGAGGTGCTGGGACTGATTGTTCTTGGGGTTGAGGGAGCTTGGCTGGCGCGGATATGATGCGAGCAAGGGGGGCTTTGGCTGCCGGCAGCTTTGGCGACACGTTGAGCGCGGCCGACGACAGCTCAGTCAAAGGAGGCGTGTCGGCCGTCCACACAGTGTTGACCGGATGGGTTCGTGCCGTCAGAAAGTCCGCCGACGTGATGGACTCGAGCGTCTGCTTGGCGCGGCCTTTTCCGGGCAAGTCTTTGTCAAAGGCTGTGGTGTCGACGCTTTGCTTGGGAGGCTTTGCCGCGGGTTTCGCCTCGGGGGCCTTTCGAAGCGGCCTTTCCGGCGCAGCGTCGTCTTCTTCGGTGACAAAGGGGTCTCGCTTGACGCGCCGTTTCTTGATTTCTGGGTATACAAAGTCTTCAAGGGGAACCAGGCTGCCGCTGGATATGCATTCCCACAGCCAGTCTGCCGAAACAACGGGCACGCCCCAGTCGAGCGCGCACTTTAGCTTTTCTCTCCGCATCGACAGGAGAGATTTGCATACCAGCACGTTTGTTGACCGCCGGAATGATTCGTCATATTTGCCGCCCAGCTGGGCTACGCTCCGCGCAACTTGGTTGAGCTCTATGCCGGTAAACGCGGCGCTGCACACGGTCATGCTTGAAAACGCAGGAATGGGGAACAGGGGGAACGGCCGCCCGAGGACCTGCTCGTTGGGGTTGAAGAATCGCTTGTTATGCAGACAGTTTTCGATGTAGAATTCGGTAATGATGTGAACGTGCTCGTTGGGCACTTTGGGGTGGGTGTCGGGTTGGGAGGTTTGGGGGACTATGAGGAATCGGTAGTGTTCGGGGTCTGTCGGCTGGGACAGCATGGCTGGAGATTGCAACGACGCGACAATTGTGCCGCCGAGAGTCGCGATCGTCTGCTCCAGGATGGTTGCTCTCTGCTGCGGGAATCCGTGGACGACAAAAACGCAGTTGGCAAAGACGCCCTGGTCCTCCTGGAGAGAATAGCCGGGCTGCGTGGGAACTTCAGAGATTGGTACTGGAGCCTCAGATGAGGCGGCGGCCGGAGCAGGACCCGGGATCGGTGCTCCGGGAGGATTCTCGTGGGCAAACGAATACTCTCTCGACGCAGACCGGCCGAGAATGTCGCCCCAGAGGTCGTTTCTCTGAGAGCTCAGCTTCATACTGGCAGTCTTGCGCAACTTCCTGACGCCTTCATCGGGCCCTCCGTTCAGCACCGCCGACCTTGCCCTCTTCCCTAAAGCTGACCTCTTTGGATCCTTCTTGACCCAGGCGCCAACGCCTTGCTCTTCCAGAGGTAACAGCGGATCAAACTTTGTTTCTTCCAAGATCATGCCGCGTGCGACAGTCTGTTGGAGCCAGTCCAGAGTCACCGTGTGAACACCCCACGACTTTGCCGCGGTAAACTTCTTGCCCTCTGGCTTGCTGACAATCAGATGCGAGCACCGCCTGGTCAGATCTCCGGTATAGCGACCGCCGTTTTGCATAATCATCTCGGCAATCTCGTCCCTGGTGTCGCTGAACCCCGTCAAGCAGATGAGCAGCGATCCCCTCGCGGCTGGCGATGTTTCCTCCTGCGACGAGGGCTCGACACCGCTCGTCTCCAGCGCCTTTAGCTGGTGGCTGGTTTCCAGTGCGACAAAGTCGAATTCCTCGTCCTTCTTCCACAGCTCGTTGACGGCGTTGATCCAGGCGGCGTCCATGGCCTTGATGTCGACTCTTTCGCGGGCGACATGGCGGTACTTGGGCGTGTCGTAGTCGCCGACAACGAGATGCGTCACGTCGGGGGTGAGGTCGTACTTGTGCAGGCCGCCGAGCTCGGCCACCTTTTGGGCAATGTCTGTCTGTTTGCGACAATGTTAGCGGAAGGGCGGGCGATGGTGATGGCGCTGCTGGGACGAAGACGAAGGCGAAGACGAACCCGTTGGTCAGGCGGGATGTTGGTGCAGCAGACAATGATGCCCTTGAACGGCGCCGAGGCGTCGAAGCCGTAGCCCTCGTCCTCTGAAGCGTGCGATGCCATGGCTCATGACATGCCGGATCATGCACGTAGAGGGTTCATGTTGGAGTGCATGAAGCAGCCACTATATCAATGTCTGTGAATGCTCGATAGTGGAGATGGAGCGCTGCGATAAGAGACCAGACGCGTCTCAGTGCTTGTACACAACTAGAGCGCGTTGATTGAAGTCGCCTAGAGGGCGTTGACACTGTGCTTTCGGGGGTGAGTCCGTGTCTATAGTGGGCGAATTAGTGGTGGCGGTACAGTGCGGCATCAATGTTGTTGCACTCATTCATTGTTTGTGCCGCTGGCTCTTTTGCACTCGATGAGACGCTCCGATGATTGACTATATCGATACTAAGGTAGTAGTTATAACACTTCATGTTGGTAGAGTGAATCAATGCTGTGCTCTGTACGAGAGTATACACAGGTGCTAATGAAGCTAGGAGCTTATAGAAGAAGCATTTTGCCCTCCTCTGGGCTTTGGATACAGTCCCACTCATGCTCGAGTACATACGAGTACCTGGTCCACGTATTGGATCGGCAAATCTTCACAAGCACCGTAATGTCTTGCATTTCGGCTTATGCTGGGCGAGGTGAGACTTGCTGGGCATTCTCTCAAGCCAAAAGCCATGCAGTTTGGACGCATGTGAGCTCCTGTGACTCGTCCAACTGCCCGTAATTGATAGCCCTACGCAGATTCAAATAAATCCTTAACATGTGCAACCCAAGAGCACCTAGACAGGATGGATGCTTATGCGTATGGAAACTCCATGTCCAAAATGGCAGATTCAAGGTCCGGTTCCAATGGAGCTTCTCAACTCTCACCACCTACATGTCCACTGGCATTTATTACAGGCAGCTTTTAGGTGCCCAACCCTCTGAGCCGCCGCCAATTAGCCGCCCAAGCTCCTCCAAGGTTAGTACCTAAACCCCACCATCGCAGCCTTGCGCGAGTCGATCCAAGCCCGCTCCTCTGCTCTGCTCTGCCCTTTGCCAAACCCCAAGGCAGAAACCACCAAGCCGCGACCATCCTCCCCTCCTCCCCCGCATCCGCTCTACCCTCTGTCCTCTCTGGGCCGTCATCTCATAGCGGACAGAAGCACTCGACTCGCCATACTCGGTGCCCTCTGCAGCTGCTCTCGGCGTGCACAACCGCTCTCCGCCACCCATTCAGAGGCTGCGACTCGTCGCCAACGGCCACCTGTACCGACGACGACGACGAACCATCGCCCGACATACCTTGTACTCGCCAGCAGCACCTCGTCTCCTGCTGGCAGAGGCTAAGCGTCGAATCAACGACCAACGACCAGCGACCAACAGCCTCGATACGAACCACGGCCTGACGACGTCCGGGGCACTCGGTGCTTTATTCGACAGCTACAGCTCCTTCAAGGTCCTCGTGTGACCCCGACAAATCTCCCAGCTCGCCGACCTTCCTCTTCCCGCCACGATGCCTCCCCCTTCGTCGGCGCAACAAAAGGTGCTACTTGCACAGTTCGTCAACCTTACTGGGGCCACGGAACGTCAGGCGACTCGGGTATGTCAGATAACGTTGCTTCTCCCCCGTGCTTGTCGGTGACCTGGCCGAGCCCAACCCCAACGGGGGGACTCTCCCTCACCTCCATGCATCACAACGTCTCGCTTGGGCTCATCCCGGGTCAATGGGCCGGAATTAAATTGGGGCATGAGGCTGGCATGAGGCTGACCCTGCTCTGCCGGCCCTTTCGGCTTTTGGCGCCTGCTGGACGTGAGGCTGGGGCCCACGGCAGAGCAGTCCTGCATCCCAAAGTGGTGTTTCCTCAACCCGTCTGTTCGGTCGCTAATTTGGGTGGTGTGCAGTATCTCAAGTCGACTGGCTACAAGCTCAACGAGGCCGTGGATGCGTAAGTGAACCCCTGGCCTGCCTGCCTGTCTATCACTACTACTACTACTACTACTGTTCCTCCTACTATTCCCGTCCCCTTGCGAGCCTCAAATCTCCGCCTTCGTTTTCCCGACATGTCCCCCCCCTCCCCCTCCTCTCTCTCTGGCTCTCCCCTTCCAGTCCGTCGGATATTCCTCGAATCAGACTCCTCACGGCGCTTCTCGGACAATTTCACTGTGAGATGATGCATCGCCAGGCTTCCAATGTTGTTATCGGTGTGGATTGACTGTGGGGGTCCCACTAAGGCGAAGCCCGCCCGTCTTGTCGGACACTCACCAGAGTATGGCCGAGCGCCGCCGATGCTACTGAAACAGAGACGTCAGAAAGCGACAGCATGCCAAGATGCTACCTTGCAAGATCGTATTGTCCTATCGTTGGCTTCTGGATGCCTCAATCGTCCATTCTCAAGCACGCCTTTCTGCCATTTACCTGGCTCCCTGGCGTGCCCGGATCTCTTGGGAGCATCTTCTTGACGATCCGCGAAGCCAACGCGCTCCTTGACTTTTTTGCGTTAATTTGCGCCCTTGCTCTCGTGGAAACCGTTGGCCTCCTGTGACCACTTCGGCATCGACCCGGACTCTTCGCATTAGCCTTTTTTTTTTTCTACATCCCTAAATCTGATATTGCGCATATCACCAAACAACCATCCCGGCTGGTGTCTTACTCTAGACGACAACGACGACGACTTGACGGACACCGACTACGGCCCAGCGCTTCGGGGACGCATGCATCCCGTGCATCGGGCCTCAGAATGATGCTGGGTTGGAAAGGCGTCAAACATCATCTGCCTTCCAAAGTCGCAAAGGCCGTCCCCCATTGGTTGTCCAAGAAGAAGCGAGAGAACCATGGCGCCGACACCTCTACCAAGGACCAATCCGGACGGTATTATTCACTCCTGGCTGGGGCAAGCGGGGACGAGCATCAACATGTGCACATGAGAGGACGATTCTACCTTGGCCAAGATGGACCACTGGCAAACTGCTACTCAGTGGTGGCGTTGCACAATCTCACTTGTCTCTTTGCCACTCATAGCCCGAGATGCACGGCCTGCTCGACGCCAGCTGCTAACTTGGTGCATCTAGGTATTACATGAACTCGGCCAATGAGATCAAGGGCCCATCTCCGTTGGATGCGAAGCTGGACTCTCTGTTCGACTCATTAAGGGGTAAGCTTTTATGCTACCTGCTGTCAGTTGCCTGTTGTATGCTTACCGCCCTTGGTTAGATGACGACGCCGACGACAAGGACCAGCTGGAGCTGGAGTCGACCATGGGCTATCTGAGCGAAAAGCTCAACGTCAGCCTAGAAAACGCCGAACTGTTTGTAGTCCTGGAACTGGTGCAGGCCCCTAGTGTAGGTGAAATCACCAGGACAGGATTCGTCGACGGCTGGAAATCAAGCGGGTAGGTCTTTGGGAGGCATTTCCTTTTATCAAATCATCAGCTCCAAAGCAGAGACGTACTTACTGTCGGTAGGGTTGGGGCAACGCATCAAGAGCACGCCGCTCATGTACGGAAACTCATATCTGACCTGTCTCGTGATACGGCATTGTTCAAAAAGGTTTACAAATACGCCTTTATTGCTGGTCGTGAAAAGGACCAGAAAGCCCTGGCTTTGGAAAACTCCCTCATCTACTGGAGCATGCTCTTCTCGGCACCTGGCGTGGTATGGAAGGGCAAGCACGACTGGTTGGACCTGTGGAAGACATTCTTGGGCGAGAAGTGGACTCGATCTGTCAACAGGGACATGTGGAACATGATTCTAGAGTTTGCTCTGAAGAGCATCAGCGACGAATCCCTGTCCTTTTGGAGCGAAGACGGTGCATGGCCAAGCGTCATTGATGACTTTGTCGAGTGGTGCAAGCAGAAGGGAATCGGAAAGCCCGAAACTATGGAAGTCGATGGCCAGTGAAGCCCTGCATCTGGATGACCACACATACACAACAACGGCCTGGGATACTGCGTATCGGGCACACTATTGGCTTGGCGGGGATGAATCTCATTTTTTTTATTATGCAGAACACCCGCGAGGGAAAGGAGGCTGGCTTAGAAGACTTGCTAGGCGAGACTGAGAGGATACCTCGGCCGGCTGGCTTCCGATTTTGAGATGTCATAGATTTATAGCGACAATTATACGAAGCACGGATTGACCCAAATATGAATTGACAGTGGTCATTTTCCCATTGGACCGTCCACATGGCTATTCATATGAATAAAGGACCGTCTGGATTAAATCTTTTGACATGTGACATTTATCATTTCTCCGTAAGCACCCCAAGGGGTTTTTGTACAGGATCATTCCGGATGCTCAATCTCCCTTTTCCCTCAAATCGCACAATATCGCCAAGCATGATATGTAGGTTCCCTTGCCCCCTTGGTCGACGCCACCTCTTTTTTTATATCATCATAATCTTACACGAGGCAAAGTGCATATGGGAAATCCCCCCCCTCTAGCGTTATGTACACTCCTCCCAATGGTAGCTTTGTCTTGGGTTCATTCCGATTCCACGCCGGCAAAAAAAGTTTTTCAAACAACAAAAAAGGGAACAAAATGGTCAATTTCTACGCCTCGCTGCCCTGGGTCCTCCACTTGGGGGGGCCGAATCGGGAGACGGTCTCGAGCTTGCCGTCGCCGAGCTTGACGTGGGCGGCGCGGATCATGCGCGGCTCGAGGCGGAGAGTCGAGCGGACGTCGTGGTGGACGCGCGGGGAGGAGTCGTAGCGCATGACGAAGTAGTGGCCGTGGGTGTGCTTCATCTGGTGGATGGAGATTGGCTTGGGGAGGGAGAAGACGCCCCAGTTGGAGAGGCCGCGGATGACGCCGCCGTTTTTGAGGACGAGGGAGCCGACGGTTTGGGCGATTCTGGTGAGGGCGGGATTCCGTTGAGGAGGTTGAAGAAGGAGAAGGAGTTGTGTGAGAGGAGAAGAAGGTTTGAGGTTGAGGTTTTGACGAGGAGAGATGGTGGGACGTACTCTTTTACCTCGGTGAGGCTGCCCGGCCGGACCTGGAAGAAAAAGAATACAGAGTCAGCAGGGTCGAATTGATTTGTTTCGGGGGGAGGAAGAAATGGTTTGCTCACAATGGCAATGAGTTCGTAGAGCATCTTTGCGACAGCTACGGGGGAGTTTCTGGAGGAAGGGTTTGGGAGGGACATGCGACTCTGCGGGATGGGTTGGTTGGAAATTCTGTAGCTGCTGCCATGCCGAGGTTTTGCCGTGGTGAGAGGTGTGATGGCTTCCAGAAGACGGGCCGGCGCTTGGGAGCTCGCTCTTAGTCTAATGGGTTGGTTGGTGATGAATTGTATAACGGTACATGTATTGATTGATTGATTGATTCATTTCATGGAGGATTTCATACATAATATTACACGACTATTGTTACAGCTACACACAGAGTAGCAAATGCTGCTGTTGTTGTTTTACACAATCATCTCATTCATCATCTATATCCTCTCCTTGGACAGAGCTTGCCAGATGCCCCACGGCAGCCTCCACCCGCTGCTCTTGACGGCAAACGGGTCAAAGTTTGCCTTTTCCAGGTTGAGCAGCCATTGGGCCGCGGGGACGGCCTCGAGGAGGACGCCGAAGCCTCGCCGCACATCGCGGACGGTGTCGCTGCCGTCTTCAGACTGGTTCAGATACTGATACTGGTGCTCGCCCTCGCCCTGATGCTCAAAGTCGTGGCCGGGATCCTGCCCCGCTTTTAACCTCTTGAGCATCTCCCGCGCTGTGATGAGATGGTCATTGGCGCGCGTGGCCACCCTGAAGACGGCATCCTGTAGCCCGGGCGCGTTGGGGCCCTGCCGGAAGACGTGCTCCTCGACGACACCCTCCTCGGCCAAGACGTCGAGGGGCAGCAGCAGGGCCTGGTTGCGGCTCGGCGTTTCGAGGCCGGGCGTCTGGACGGGCTGCGCGGGGGCGGCGAGGACGGGCACTCCCCGAAGCACAGCGACGATGCCACACGCCTTGCCGACATGGCTGGCCAGGTGATCCACGTGCATTGACCGCAACGGCATGGATGCCAAAGTCGCATACAGCATCGTGGAGTACGTGTGCTCGGCATAGTCTTCCAGGCTGGCCAGGGTTGCGAAGGGCCGATTGTCCATGTGCCTCTCCCGCGTCCGGATAAGGCGCGAGACCCAGAATTTGATCGACTTTGTCGTCGACGAGCCGCCGGCCCGTTGCTCCAGCTGCTGCAGCGCCTGGTGGAGCAGGATGCAGATTGGCTCGCGCGGAGGCTGCCCGGCGAACGTCTTGTCGATGGATTCGTGCCAGAATTTCATGCGCATGACGCCAATGGTGGGATTGGACACCATCTCGGGCAGCCGGACGAGCTCGAGGTTGAGTGCGCGGAGGGCGGCGTATGTGTCCTGGACGGGAGGAGGCATGAAGCGGCGGATCAGGTGAGCATCGTAGTCGCTTGTCCTGCAGACGGAAAAAGAGATTAGAGAAAAAAAAGAAGAATTGGGGAAAAAAAAAAGAAGGGAGCAATGCCAGTCAGTCAGTAATCGACGTACTGAAGCTGCTTCAAGCAGTACCGCCGAGCCGATTCGACATCAGCGTCGGTCACGTAGCTGCGACGGCTCCGCGGAGCAGGGACGAGCCTTTTCAGGCCATTGCCTCGACGGAGGATGCTGGGACGATGCATGCGGCGGAACGGGCCGGGACTTGTTCACTCAGCTGCCACCATCGTGGTGATGGCTCGGCGAGAGTCGCATTGCATTGTGCGAACAAAAAGAGCTGCCATGGAGAGCCCAGATATGGCCAGCTCGTGATTGGCCAGGCTATTACTCCGACGGACAAATGGGGCAGTGGTTTAAATGGGCGTGACGCGGTCATGTGACCTCCCGTCTCTACGCGATCGCGATTTTGCTGCAGGCCCGGCGCGTCTCCCGGCGGATTTAGCGGGCTGCAACGCTCACGGTCCAAACGGCTACAGCATGGAGCTGGGATCCTCGCAAGAGCCGCCGGTCAAGAGGCGCAGATTCTTCAAGGGCCCGGACGAGCCCTCGTCGGATCCGGTGTTTAGCCCCAAGCACGAGCTCAGCTCGTCGCTGGAGCCGAGGCGGTTCTTCAAGGCGGAGGTCGACGATGAAGAGATACTTGGGAAAGAAGAGGCAGAGGCAGAGGCAGATGATGACTGGGAGCCGGAGAGCAAAGGACAAAGCGGCAACATCAAAGCTGAAGAAAAGAGCCAAGATGCCTTACCAAAGCTTCCTCGAACTGAATATGCATCAAGATCGGGCCCATCAACAGCCTTACAAGCACCGACAAACGAGCCCGTAGCCCAGCATGAATCTTCAGCAGTCACCTTTGATAAAGAGACGTTTGAGAGCTTTGTCGGATCCAAAGTTGCCGCCAACATCCTGCGCACTATCCAGCAGCATTGCGGCAACAATCTCGAGCGAGCCGTCAACATGTACTTTGACGGCACCTACAAGAAGCTCCTAAAGTCAAAGCCCGCTGCTTCTGGCCCAAGCCGAACACAGTCATCCGATGTGCAAACCCAGCCCTCCCCGCTTCCCATCCGACGAAACATGCCGACCTCGCGATACATTGGTGCTTTTGGCGTCGAAGGATGGGCTACCCGCAGCGGCACAAACCTCCTGAAACATGGCGAGATGGTTAAAATTGAACGACAAAAGATACAGCCCCCTCCACCTCCAAAGACGAAGCCCCGGCTTGGAGCTCCTCCTACTCCTGTCAAGGTGAACACGGCTGCCTCGAGACGAGTCGACGTCATAGTGCGGTTTACAAACCAGAGCGGCCAGGAAATTGGGCGCCTGGCCAAGGACACTGCCAACTGGGTGTCAACGCTGATGGACCAAAAGATTTGCAAGTTTGAAGGAACCTGCGTGTATTGCCCTGAGCGGACGCGAACAAACGACACCATTTTCATCCAACTGAGGTGTTCCTTGCTCGATTCTGCCTTTTTCGATCGCAGCTTCAAGCCCGCAAACGATTCCTCGGCTACATGGTTCGAACAGCAGACTGAAACGGCACAAGAGAAAGAGCTCCGACTCAGGCAGATTGCCCTGGTGCGACTATTCCAGGAGATCAATCTCCAGCCAGTCGTCGCCAATGCTGCTGCGAAAGATGGGAGAAAGGGGCTCCTCCAAGCCGCCGAGATGGACGAGCAGAAGCAAAAGGACTCGAAAAAGGCGGCTGCCAATGGCAACAAAGAATCCGGGAATTCATCGCCGTCCGAGGAAGCCGAAGAAGGAGAAGAGCTCGAACAAGACCAACTCGACGCTCTGTATAAAAAGGCCCAGACATTTGACTTTAGCATGCCCGAAGTCGACCCAGCGAGCACCTTTGCCATGACACTACGCCCATACCAAAGGCAATCTCTGCACTGGATGATAGCCAAAGAAAAGGACGAACAAAGCCACAGGGAGCCCTCGATGCATCCGCTCTGGGAGGAATATCTATGGCCCGTCAAAGATGTCGACGACAAGGATCTCCCTACGATAGAAGGGCAGTCCCAGTTCTACGTCAACCCATACTCTGGCGATCTGACGTTGGATTTTCCAGTCCAGGAGCAACACTGTCTCGGCGGTATTCTTGCTGATGAAATGGGTCTGGGAAAGACGATTCAGATGCTCAGCCTGATGCACTCGCACCGATCCGAGGCTTCACAACAGGCCAGGTCATCACCCAAACATGGATTGAACCAGCTCCAGCGATTGGGCAAGAATTCGTCAAACGTGTTGGAGGCACCCTGCACTACCTTGGTGGTCGCCCCCATGTCTCTGTTGTCGCAGTGGCAGAGTGAGGCCGAAAAGGCCTCCCTACCGGGCACCCTGAAGATTCAGCTCTATTACGGTGCGGAAAAGGCACTGAATCTGCAGTCGCTCTGCAGCGGCTCCAACGCTCCGGACCTTGTCATCACCAGTTACGGAGTTGTCTTGTCGGAATTCACTAGCATCGCCACAAAGAACGGCGACAGGTCCTTCCATACGGGCATTTTCTCTCTCAAGTTCTTCCGTGTAATTCTCGACGAGGCACATTACATCAAAAACAGAGCATCCAAGACTGCTCGCGCATGTTACGAGATCGCAGCCGACCACCGATGGGCGCTGACAGGCACCCCGATTGTCAACAGACTGGAAGACCTCTTTAGCTTGGTGCGCTTCCTGGGAGTTGAGCCCTGGAACAACTTTTCTTTCTGGAAGACATTCATCACGGTACCCTTTGAGTCGGGGGACTTTGTGCGCGCATTGGACGTGGTTCAGACGGTTTTGGAGCCATTGGTCACCAGAAGAACCAAGGACATGAAAACGCCAGACGGTCAGCCCCTGGTGCAGCTTCCACCAAAACAGATTGACATTGTAGAGGTGGAACTATCCAAGACGGAGCGAGATATCTACGACCACATCTTCAATAAGGTGAAGAATACGTTTGCGCAAAATGTCGAGGCAGGCACAGTGCTCAAGGCATTCACGACAATTTTTGCGCAGATTATGCGTCTTCGACAATCGTGCTGTCATCCCGTACTTGTCCGCAATAAAGACATTGTGGCCGACGAGGAAGAGGCTGGCGCCGCAGCTGATGCAGTTACCGGCTTGGGTGATGATATGGATCTTGAGTCACTGATTACGCAATTTACGGCCATTACAGACGAAGCCACCAACGACAGACAGACGTACGGAGCGCACGCGCTGGATGAGATCCGTAACGAATCGGAAAAGGAATGCCCACTATGCTTTGACGAGCCGATGAATGAGCAGATTGTCACTGGGTGTTGGCATTCTGCGTGCAAAAAGTGCCTGATGGAATTTATCAAGCACGAGACTGATCACGGCAGAGTGCCAAAATGCTTCAACTGCCGCACGCCGATTAACCAGCGTGATTTGTTCGAGGTGGTGCGTCACGATGAGACCGACGAGCCGTTGGCTTCAGCAAAGCCTCGCTTTAGTCTTCAGCGACTTGGCGTCAACTCCTCTTCCGCCAAGGTTGCCGCATTGATATCAGAGCTTCGAACACTACGTCGAGATCGTCCATACATAAAGTCCATTGTCTTTTCGCAGTTTACGTCTTTCCTCACGCTCATTGAAGCCGCTCTTACACGCGCCAACGTCAAGTTTCTTCGTCTCGATGGAAGCATGACACAGCGGGCTCGAGCGGCGGTGCTACAGCAGTTCACAGAGAGCAAAGGCTTCGTGGTGATGTTGATGAGTCTGCGGGCGGGCGGTGTCGGCTTGAATCTCACGAGCGCGGGGCGCGTCTTCATGATGGATCCCTGGTGGAGTTATGCCGTGGAGTTGCAGGCGATTGATCGGGTGCACAGACTAGGACAGCAAGATGAGGTGGTGGTCAAGAGATTCATTGTGAGGGGCAGTGTGGAGGAGAGGATGTTGAAGATTCAGGAGAGAAAGAAGTTTATGTAAGTGAATCATGTTTTTTTCTGCAAAGTTTCACAAGGCTAACTGCTCCCGCAGCGCGACGTCATTGGGCATGATGAACGACGAAGAGAAGAAGCTCCAGCGGATTGAAGATATCAAGGAGCTCCTCAGCTAGACGACAGAAGCGGGTACGCACGACACGGTTAATGAAGGTGGCATGGTGTTTGAATACGGCGGCTCTGAGTATGTGACGGTCTCATTATCTGGCGCATGGGTTACTTGAAGACGTGTATTTTGTTTGCATGAAATGGCATGGCATGGCATTGCATATGGCGGCTGTGATGGCTGCAACGGGAAAACTGGTGTATATATGATTGGCTGGATTTGGCATTCGAGTAATTTTACTCGTACGAAACGGGATAGACGACGTGTCGAAACAAGCAAGAGAGCGATGGCCCAGCTTGGAGGAATACGAGCCGGGTAAAAGAGAGCTTTGGGCCAAGCTGCAAAAGGGCCAACCAAGCGTACCATTGAATGTGTCAAGATGTGAATCGTCGAATGGCAAATGCATCACGAACGGCGGATGGGCTCGGATGATCATTGCGGAATGCGGGTGTCATCCCCACAGGCGTCCCCGGTGAGGCTTCTGATCAAATATAACTTTATTTGCTGGACTGTTTCAGGATGGGCGATGGGGGGGACGAGTGGCGAGAGAAGTGCGCGAATATGGAAGCCTTGGACATTGTGTTTGTCTGTCAATTGTTTTCCCTCCGTCTCTCTTCCAGTCAGACAATCACAGGAATCGGCCGGTGGTGAATCCGCACTCGTGTCAACAACGAACCACATGTAAGACGAAGATGGTGTTGTGCAGGACCCCTGCGGACGGAGGCTATTCAATTCAGGGGTAACCCGGTCAGGACGGCGGGGCCGCACAGCGCCAGCAAACCAGGGGCGCTGCAAATGAGCAGCCGAAATTACCGGCCAGGGACCCTCAGCCCATGACCACCGTCTCATACGAGCTGGCGATCTGATGGGAACAACGGGGGATGGCCGTTGTTCATCAAAGGAATACGAGGCGAAGGCCGTGTTGGCCGTAGCTTTGTGGGCTTTTTGATCTGACTATGGAGTTTAGTTTGGGGGGGCCTCCTTTTACTGTACGAGGCCGTGAGCGGTGGCATTGGGGATTACATTACATACGATTAATGCCATGTGCTGTTTGGGCTATGCTGGTTGATGGCGAATAAATACGTTGATCCCCCCCGGATTTCCGTCGGGAAAGGAGGAAAAGAGGTTTTTTTTGTTTTCTCCCATCTCCAGTCGCTCTTTAAGCAGATTCATTTTCCAAAAAAAGACCAACTACAGTCCCTACCGCAAGGTCACCCACAATAATCTTAATAGTCCGTCGACGAAAATCCCTTCACCCCGCAAAAATGAAGTTCACCTTCGCCATTGTCGCCCTTGCTGGCCTTGTCGCTGCCTCTCCGGCCCCCATTGTTGATGGAAAGCGAGTTTGCGGTGCAGCCAAGGAGGGTTTCCTGGCTTGCCCCTTTGGCACGACTTGTGTTCTTACCGACGTTGCCTCCAAGGCCGCCACTGGAATCTGCCAGTCCCTCTAAGAGGTGAGTTTGCTGCTTGAGATGGAGTTTCTTTGGGGGGGGGGGGACTATATGCTGATTGGGATTTTAGGTTGATGGATGTGTGGATGAGAGCATCGAGAGGAAGGTCGGTGTAATGGATTGATGGAGATGAGATTATTGAATGCAAGCGATTATAAATAACTACGACGAAACAAATATAATAAGACTCTGCCTTGCGTGCAGAGTCCTTTTGGAGAAAACAAACCTCGAGAGTAACACTCTTCCATCGTGATGTTGTCCTAATACCAGTATTGAATGTGAAATAAAGTAAACAACTCAAACCGCGATGCTTAAAATCCTCCCATATCGAACTGCCCAATCGATCCACGGGTCTCTTGAAGCGCCCATAGAGTTCTGACGCTGTGAAGACGAACTTGGCTCGTTTAGGAATGTCATCGAGATGGAAATCTGTTGCCCATCAGTGTGCTCTTGATCTAAGAAGGTGCGGATTTTGGGAATGAGTTGAAAGTGGATTATTTTCCGATAGCTGTCGATTGTTGCTGATGGTGTTACATACAGCTTAGGTCCGTAGTGCTGGACCCCGGATTATGGTGCTTGGGGGGCGTTGATCTTGTTCTTGGCGGTTTTGGTGATGGTTTTGTGTTATTTCCTATTTGGGTAATAAGCAGGTTTTGTGAGAACGTCGCTGCGATGAGGGAAAAGTATTTATTTGCGCATTTCTGCTATGTGTTAATAAATTGAGCTTCATCTTTCAGGTTTTTAAATTACAATTGGAAGCTATACTTCGATTTGATTGCACAATGGACCGCTACGCTGCCGTTCATGCCGCTCGCAACGGCCCTGGAGACGCTCGCCCGACCGCCCTCCAGATTGTCGCAGACGAGTTTCAATATGGCAACATTGGTAAACACAGCTTATCAGAGTTGGCTATTGTGATTACTGGCGCAACTTCGGGGATCGGCTACGAGGCTGCTCGAGCTCTCTATTCCACCGGCGCAAAGCTGTTCATCACGGCGCGCGATGCTGACAAGGCAAAGAGCGTCAATGAGAAGATTGTGTCGAGCATTCCACCGGTTGAGGGGAGAAAGTATCAAAGTATTGAGGTTGTGTCTATGGATATGGTCTCTCTTGCTTCTGTGACACAAGCTGCAGAAGAGATTCTTGGCAAGACAGAGCGTATTAATGTCTTGATCAACAACGCCGGTGCGTATCAACCATCTTTGTCTCCAATAAGATCATTAGGGCCATTATTTCTAACATTATTTTCTCTCAAAAAGGGGTTGCATTTACGCCTCTTGAACACACAGAAGATGGGCTACTACAGACTTGGGTCGTAAACTATGTCGCACCATTTCTTCTCACGTATCTTCTACTCCCACGCCTCGAAGCCAGTAGCACCAAAACCCGTCGTTCCCGCGTCGTCAACCTGAGCACCACGGGACACAGAATATTCCCAGTCCACCTAGACGACCCAAACTTCAAAAAGACACCATACGAGCCCATGTCCGCCTACGCAACGTCCAAACTCGCCGTCATCTACAACGCCAACTTCATCGACCGGCACTTTTCCACTCGCGGAGTCAGGGCCGTGTCGCTGCACCAAGGAACTGTTCACACTCCCTTGTATGCAAGATACGCAGCTCAGCAGACAGACAAGGCGGATGTGCCGCCTGGGTATATGGAGGAGCTCAAATCTGTAGAGCAAGGCGCGGCTACGACTGTTTTTGCAGCCATTTCGTCGTGTTTGGAGAACAAGGGCCGTGTGTACTTGGATAATTGCTCGTATGGAAAGGAGGCGACGGCTGATTTTGGCATAATGGATGGTGGATACGGCTTTTGCGTTTGATGAGGTGGCGGAGGAGAAGCTTTGGAAGGAGACGTGTGAATTGCTGAATGTTCCCGATATATTGTAGCGGACTATTCGGGTAGTAGAGAGACCTTGGTTGAAGTGGTGGTTATGGAATGTTTAAGATGGAGCGGCGCTTCTCCACGCTTTTTGCGCCATTCGTTTGTAGATGTGAGGAGATCGCAGCATCCGTCGATTAAGTCATGCCACTTTCGAGCAAATTCCTCTGTGACTTCCCAGTTGTGTGCGTCCCATGAGTTTTCGCCCCATATCATGAAACCGGGTCTACTGCAGCTTAACTGCAGATGTCCGACTCCGGTAACATCTTCGCAGAGTTCCGTTTCGAAATCCCATTCTGGAGAAGCAGTTGCTAATCTTCGGAGGAGGTTATCACGGAACTGTGGGGAAGGGATGAGATCTAGCCATGGGTGATGCGTCTCTTTGTACTGCAATGACGTGGGATGAAGGTTGACTGGTAGAGATGTCTGTGTTATTGACAAGTCCAGGTTAGGCGTGGGTGGGGAGGAGCTGGATAGAGCGTCGTCCTGGCAAACGGTACTCCATGGATAGTTGAGGAGGCTGGCATTGGCGGTTAACCCGCGTATAATGTTATTGTGGACAAGAGTGAGAAGCCGATGGTCAGCGGAGAGGAGGAGGTTCCGCGCAGATACGAAATACGCGCCACATGGAAGAGGTGCTGTTTGGCGCTCTTTGGCTACAGGAAAGGACTGTTGAGCTGGCTTTAGCAACAAGAACTTGCCACGTCGACCCGAGACTGCATTGGTGATGCGTTTGTCTTGCTTCGCTTTTGCCGCTTCCCGAAGGCCTGTGGCAAAGGGTAAGTCTCTACAATGCAGATCTACAAGCTAGGTGGGTGATGTAATGACGGAGGGAGGCTTACGGTAATTGTGCTGAGCCCGACGATTCTGCAAGCGGCGCTTCTCAGCAGGATCAAGAGCATGTGATTGAGGCTTAGCCTCTGGCAGATTCGGCTTTTTCATGGGTGTATAGGTCTAGATGCACTTGGCTGATTCAGGGAGGTTTATGACGATGAGTGTAGCTGTTGAATGCTTCTTTGTTTGGTGCGAGTTCCGTCTGGTGGGAGATTCGGGGATAAAGGCCGAGGCGGAGTCCGAATATCTCCACCGGTTTGGAGGACGAGTATTGCCCGAATAGGAAGTAAGCTTCAATGTTAGGTTCAATGTTGTTAGCTTGGCACACAGTGAACACCACCTATATTATCAACCAGTTGGACTTTGTTACCAACATTAACATTGTCGTATTTGGGTAATGCTGTACATCCTATAGTTCATGTGTTCATAGACGCTTATCGAAGTGATGCCTACAGCACTAAGTACCGTTCGACTCATTCAAGCATATACCAGTTGTCCAATATATTATTACTCTAAAAGCATGAATATTGTGCCTACATCTAAGTGCAGCCTCGTTGTCCATCCTGCGTAGAGGTAGTTGTTTTCTGGTGTAGAGCCACACATATCTTCCGTAGTCAGTGCCGTGCCGAACACTCTCACCGTAGCCTTCTCTCGATCCTCTTCAACCCTGACTAAGAGGGCTCTCCTTGACGAGGTAACTCGAAAGACGACATCATTCAGTTGGACGAGACCCGAGACGAGGCCCATCTTCCGTGATGTACGACTGCCATCTTTAGCCAAGTATAGCCGTGGCTGGACTGGTGCTAATCGGTCTGTGAGCTCTTGTGGCTTCTGCGGCCATTGGTGGGTAATGGTCCCTGTTGCCTGATGAACCAACTTAATATAGTCTCGTACATTATTCGGCCTTCCGGGGTATCTGTAATTATATGTAGATGTATTTTGCTCCTCCCAGATGACAGAACTTGGCCTGTTGAAGCACGACTTCTCAATCTCGGATTCATCTGATTCTAGGAGGGCGTGGAGCAATTTATCATACTCTTGATGAGCTGGTCCCAGTTCGCCCGCTGGAAATAGACGCTGTGTAGCAATGCGCCACCGAGTCGCCTCATCAGGTCTAGAGACGACATCATTGACGCAAGGTCCAACGCAGACGATGCACCCAATTGAAGCTGCCTCAAGGCGGAAAACAAGGCCACTTTTCGGATTGTCGACAAGGTGGGTTGAGTCTACTTGGTCTTCGTGCTCTTTCGAGAGCTGACTAAGGGGATCGCTGTGATTCGCCATGAGGAGGCTCTTCACCAGGGCTCCGATGGGGAGAATTTGGGATTCATCGTTGAAAAGATTCCACTTATTCATAAACTCCATCGTGTCTTTCCACACCTCGTAGAGGGACTTTTTGTAGTCTATCGGAAACTCTCCGGCGTCCGAGGCAAGACCAATGAGCCCGTAGACCTTGTCTCTTGGTTCCGAGCATTTTGCTTCTCTGTGCTCCTCGAGTAGCCTCTTGAGAGTGTGCGAGTCGTTGTATTTCTCTTCGCGGAGTAATCTGTTCAGCCTTAGTGGCCCGGTGGCCGCATCACTGTTGTGCATCGTCATGAGGTGCATGAATTGATCCCACGCGAAAGCCTTGTTTCCAAAGCAGACCCGGAGCTGCCTCGCACACCCAATCTCTTGCAGTATCCAGAGGCGATCCCAGTAGGGGTCGGTTCGCAAATGTCTAACCATCTTCTGCTGATTGCTGTCGCCGATCTGAGGAGAACCTCCCTCCGGCTTCTCGCTCTCCTCCAGCTTCAGCTCAGTTATCGTTTCTCTTTGGAACTCCGTGTACTTGTAACCCAACCAGACCACCACGGCGCTGGCACGCGAGTAGATATGGTCCATGATTCTGACCTGCCTGTTCCGCTCCTCCAGATCACTCTGGTTGATGCAGATGGCGTCGATCCAGAACAGCTGGCACGTCTTCTTGGACATGGCATGACTGCGGAGGAATATGAGGGCATCCAGAAGATTTTCCCCGACTTCGAAAGGGAAGCCGTTCAGGATGATGGCATCTTTCGCCTTCTCTGTACCCCACGTGTATGACAGCGCCTCGAACTTGGGCCTGCTGCCGAAGGTGACCTCGGTCAGCATGCAAATCAAAGGGTCGCCCTCGTGTGCAGCCGGCTGTATCTCAACCAATCGCAAGCTGTTTTTGTCGAGCTCTCTCCCTCCATAAGGCAGTGTGTTGTCTGTCTCGGGTTTCGTGCTGCCCTCGAGACTTGGGCCTAGATCTATCCTCCGACGTGACTGGTTCGCACTCATGATGTCTAGAGGTAGCGTCAAGTTGGACAGAAAATGATCTTAACATTAAGGTGAGATACATCTTAATAAATCGTAAGGGGTGGCTGATATTTTTTAAGTAGTTTGAGAATAGGCGCCTAAGTCATGGCCTTGCGTCGTTGGGCCGCCTTGTTGGCTTAGGTTATTATCTTTGTTTATTGGCGATTGGTGGGAAGCGTAGCCTAGTATAATGCATTAGGAAAGGTGAGCACACCGTCTCTCATGCGACAACACATCCCTCGTCTAGGGGGCCAAGCAGACCAACCACTTAGTTTAACCTCCTTAGGATGAATGGGTGGTCGGCTGTTACCTGTTTGGGATATTTACTATGAAGCTCGAGTTGACGGGTATTCAGAGAATCAAATAGAGCACATGTCTCATTTTTCTTTTGGACGGGTTCATAATTACTAATAGAAGGCTAGAAGTAGCTCTCTTCTTATTTTCTATGTTAGTATATCATTGCTATAACTTGCTGACAATACCTCAGCAGTACACGCCGACAGGGATATCAAACCACGACTTAACAAAAAAAGATCTCTATTATAATCGTTATCTAATCAATCTATGTCGTCCTTGACCGTACATCATATATCATAGGAAAAAAAAATGAATACTAGGAAACTACACTTTCTTCCCCAACTGAAAACCCACCAAGGCGTGTCTTGACATGATCGCCAAGGTCGCTCCTAGCAGCAGCGACACTCCACAGAACACAATCAAGCCGGAGAAATGCCCGTCTTGATCATTGACAATGGCGCCGGCGATGGGACTCCCGATCAGGACGCCCACAGAGGCCACCGCATAGAGCGAACCAGTACGTGTGCCCAACTTGCGCACCTCCGACATGGATGCCACCATGGCGGGAATTATGGACAGGAAGCACCCCGAGGCAAAGCCGTACAAGGCGCCGTAGACGATGAGCGGTGCATTGGAGCCCGCGGGAAGCCAAAGGGCGAGTGTGATGATGCCGCCGAAGAGGGTGAGGAGAATCATGACATTGAATACGCCGTAGCGGTCGCCCAAGTGAGCGGGAAGGATACGGCCGAATGTGCTACATCAGGACTGTTAGCCTCACGAAACATCACCGGAAACGATATGGGAGATACTCACGATGCAGCATTTATAATGGGGACCAGATAGTCGGCCAACCTCGTCGACATGCCTTCGGCCTTGGCCTGCACAATGATAAAGGTAAACGGCAAGAAAGCACCCAGATATATCATGAAGCCAGCCGCAGTGAGAATCGCAAAAGGCCGCTCGGCAAAGGGCGTCACGAATTCCCTTGCGTCAAACTTCCTCCCCGGCGGAGGCAGCCTCGACCTGACTGTGAGATTGCCAATGATGAGCAGTCCGAGGAAGAGAAACGCTGTAGATCGCATGGCCCAGCCAAAGCCGATACGCACGACGAGGCGCTCGACCATGATGGGCAGGACAACGCCGCCAAGGCTAGATCCGGCGGTGACGATGCCGAAGGCAAGGGCTCGGTGGACGCGGAACCAGGTGCCGAGGGCGGCGATTGCTATCGGCAGTTGTTTGTTAGACTTGATGGATATTGGAGAGGCGAATTGGGGTGGGATGGGATGGGGATACATACGGGCATAGAAGAGAAACGAGCAGCCAAGGGCACTGCAGATGCTCTGGGAGAGGAGAATCTGATAGTACTCTTTGGAGATTGAGGTCATCATGAGCCCGAAAACATGGAGAAAGGTGCCTATCAAGACGGGTATTCGAGGGCCGAGCTGGTCGGTCATGTAGCCAACAAGGGGACCCTATCGTCATCAATGTTAGCATTTGTACGTGTAGTCAACTTCAATACGACAGTGGAAGAGGATCAGGCATACCCCGAAGAAGAGCATAAAGGACTCCACGGAAGGGATCCATGCCACGGTGCTGGGCGAGTATGCCTTGAGTTGATGCGATTGGTAGTAGTCTTGGAAGATGCCGATACCTAACAACACATGTAGTTAGTAAGCTTGCATTGGCATGTTGGATGGTTTCTCCAGTACAATTGATCCATCCGAAACTCGAAAACACGGTGCAGAACCCTCCCAACACAACCATCCAGCGCCTCCAGGCCGCCGTCGGGGGGAGGGCCAAAGTCTGGCTCGGCGGAGGCTCCTTGTGGCTGTTGCTGCGACGGCGCCTTTTCGACATCTGCGGCAGCGTCTCGTTGCTGGAGGTATTGTTCTTGGAATTGCTTTTCGACATCGGTCGAGGAGGCAGAGGATGCCCCGGGAATGGGAGACGCCATGGCTGCGGCAGTCTTGGAGACGCGAGGAGAAGGAGAAGATCGTCTCGAGAGTGGCACGACTGTCCTTGTCCTTTGGCGTCTGAGATCCAGGACGTCGCGTCCTCTATATATCTATTCATCACCTTCTCACGCCCACATCTCAGGTCCTGCAAACCACGGATTCAAAGAGCAGTTCCCTGCCGCGCATCTCGAGCGATGGTTCCGAATCTGGTTTACTGTACACCGCCTGACATAGAGCCAATGACGCACCAAGAGCCCGACGACTCCATCGTTTTTTCTCCTCCCGGGAGGGCCCCGCGCTTATTACGAACTCATCGGACATAAACATCCGCATCCCTGTCGAATCTGCTCGCTGCTTGGTGCCCTGTTGAGTCTAGCGTATGCCGTCAAAGTTTCCGTGTCTCCAGCTTTTCTAAGCGCTGGTGTTGCTTCATCTCCACTCAGCTCAACTCAACTTACATCTCATCTCGGCCCATTGCCAGTGTCATTGCTATTGCCATTACACGATGCGGCAAAACATTACGAATCAAGGTCTGAACCATGGTCGGGATCCCGGGAAAATCAAAGGCTTGTAGGGACTGCAAGAGGCGTCGTGTCAAGGTATTGCTCGCATGCTCGCTCCCACTCACTGCCGAGCGCTTCCCTGTCTCGTCCCTGTTCTCGCCTCGTCCCGTCTTGTCTCGTCCGGTCCCCGTGTCTAACTCGCCTCTCTTAGTGTGACTTGACATTGCCCTCGTGCCTGAGATGCATCAAGGCCGGAATCGCATGCAAGGGCTATGAGCAGGCGATGCTCTGGGTCAACAGCACCCCGGATCATCCCAATGTCACGGCCGTCTCTGTCATAACTGACGCCCAACTACACCAGCGCCAGCAGCAGCAGTCTCCATCGTCGGAATGGGTTCGACTTGTCCATCAGCTCCGTGACCAGCTCTCCCAGCAATACTACGACACTTCACACTTCAGATCCCAGGCTCTGCGCATTCTTCAAGGCATCTACCTTCCTCAGCCACGCATCGCGGCATGCGACGAAAACGGCGACCCGACGCCCTCGTCCTGGATCAGGGCCGTGTGCCAGATGAAGGCTCCAAGCAGCGCCCTCGACCACTCTCTTCTCGCCTTTTGCGCCGTCCAGGTCCGCTTGTCCGGTGACTCGTGCTTGTCTCAGGACGAGACGGGCCAAGTTTACAACCACGCTCTGAACAAGCTCATTGAAGACTTGGACTCTCGGCAGCCGAGGAGCAGTGACGAGATGCTGGCTGCCATCGTGGCCTTGTCGACATGTGAGGTATGTTGACAGATCCCTCCAATGCGTTGAGAGTGTGTAGACAATGTGGCTGATGCATACAGTTGTTTGTTTTCCCCACGGACTCAAGCTGGAGTGCCCACGCGCAGGGCATATCCGAACTGCTTCGCAACCGCGGCGTGCCGGAACAGGCCACGGCGAATTGGAGAAGCTTATGCGTGCGATTGTGTATAATATGTGTATGTAGAACATCGCAGTCATGTAGACTCCCTCGCTGACCCCTGATTCTCGGGAAACTAGGTCATTCAAGGGTTGGGACAACGACGTTCTCTCGGTCTTGAACCAGACAGGTGGCGACGTTTAATCGGGCCTTCCGGTGCCGACGACTCCTTCGTCCGAATGATGCATATAGTCGTCGACGTCCCCTCTATGCTGCAAGAAGCGCATGCAATCCTTTCAAGCGGCAACAACCCTTTGGCCGCCTCGCAGCACAGCGCCCGCCTCGTACAAAAGTATCAAGAGCTCGACACTTGGAGACAACTCCGCCAACGCAGAGTAGCTCCCGACCCCTTGTACTGGACCGTCATGTCCAGGATGGATAACCCGGCAGACGAGGGGTACGCGGATAAGCTGTTTCCGTTTGCGCTCATGTTTTCGTCCATGGGAAGCGCGATTCAATGGATATTTTGTTCAACTGTGATGCTGCATGTTGTCGAGGCAGCCTTGCTCCTGGAAGCGTTGGAATTTACCACACCAAACCGTACCGGCAGCATATCTTCGCCATCGTCGGACAACATGTCCATGTTGACAGAGGCAGATGGGCTGGCTCGCATGCTCTGCCAGAGCATCGAGTTCTGCTACCGCAACGACAACGGTCTCTTTGGGCCGCAGGCGACGTGCTCTACGCAGTGGACGCTGCGAAGATACTTTCGTCGGCGTGGGCTCGTCAGGGAGTTGGAATGGTGCCGGAGGATCAAGGATATAAAGGGCCCGGCGTCAAGGTGCGGAATCGACTTGATGCAATTTGGGCCTGATTGGTGATTGGGATCTGTGCGTGTTCTTCTTTTCAACGTGGCTCTGCCTGTTACCGAAACGTTTTTGGCTTTAAAAAGGGTTCGAGATAACAAAGATGGACAGCAAGATTGGTACGGCTGCGCAAACAAGCCTTTCTAATGCAATATCGATAAACAATGGCGTCGAGACTGATGATCACTGTTCACACCAATCAACACAAACTCCAACGTCGGTGCGCCACTCACGCGCGTGGTGTCGTCTGAGATGCAAGGCCATGGCAAGTTATCCGAGAGCTCTCGGTTCAGCGTTCCGCTAAGGAACAACTTCTATATATAACCTGCTCAAAGTAGCTCAACGTAATAATTGCAGAACTTGAGTAGACGTGTGATGTTCGGCTTTATAATCTTCTCGGTAGTCTATATACCCGACTCCTTGGTTGTATATCCGGCTCCCCCCCGGATATACACGTAGTAACACTATTCTATACCTAGAGGTTGGCGGGTTCCCATGTCCTCGGGGGTCGATCATGTCCACAACAAGTGTAACAAAACTCGTATTCTCTCTCTTTTATTGGATCACGATTCAACAACTTTATTGTCAAGGGAGTTTTAAACAGAATGTTGTGTCTTTTATAACAAAAGGCAGCCTTTGTAGACTGCCGCTAAGTCGGCCCCGTATTCCCTTTTTGGTATACGACCCAATAACCTCTTGTTTTCAATACAATGATTCATCGCCATCTATGAAACTAGATGTAATTCTCTAAATCTGTCAATATCCATCCAGCTCCACTGTTAGGTCGCACTATCGAAGAGACTTACATAAAGCTGAAGCAATAAAAGAAACAACCCCTCATCATGACAGCACAAGCTTAGAGTGTTATGGAAAGTTGTCTTAGTGCCACGATCCTTCTCAGAGAAAGTGTATTAGAAAAGTCTCATAGAAGATAGTACCGAGATGAAGAGAAGTGTGCATTATTTCCTTCAAAATACAAAGGAATGCTGACGTTCGGTACAAATGATAATCGTGGCGGAGGAAGTAGGTTGGTGAGAAAACAGGTGATAGCTGGGGGAAAGACTAAGAGGACCATTGGAGAATTCGAAATTTTCAAGAATTGGTCAAATATCCCAAACCAGAAGAGGTAGTGAGCAACCTCTTGCAGGGGGATAAAGCTATCAATTACAAAGCCCGAAATCAACAGGTGACGCTCCAGGAGCAAAGGAACTGCCAAAGAGTCGCATTTGCCAAAAGTTCTAACCACAGGGCTGACAAACTACCCGAAACCCAGAAGACGATTAATAAAAACTGGCACGGGGAGATAGGCTTATAAATCCGAACCGCTGAAGATTCTCCAAGTATAAATAACTCTTCTATCCTATAAGTGAGTAAGTAAATTATCCCAAAGCCACTCTCCACGAAGATCTAACTAGCACCGAGATCCTTGAGTCAAAAATCTTTGCATACTTCAAACTATGGCTCCTTCAGATCACACTCTTCTTGTCACCGGAGCCACGAGTTATGTCGCGGGCCATGTTATCAACCAAGCCCTGACCAAAGGCTATAATGTCCGAGTTTGTGTTCGATCCGAGTCGGCCAAGGAAAATATTTTCGCTACCTTCCCCAATTACGGCTCACAGCTATCTTTTGCTCTGGTTAAAGACATCACCCGCTCAGAGTTCTTCAAAGACGCGTTTGCCGATGGTGCTATAACGGGTGTTATCCACCTCGCCTCGCCCGGTCAATTTCAGCCCAGAGGATAACAGACGAGACATACTTGATCCCGCGATTAACAGCGCAAAGTCGATTATTGAGGCGGCCAAGCTGTTTGGGCCCTCCGTGCAGCGTATCGTTAATACCTCTTCCATGGCAGCCTTGTTGGATGTCTCGAAGGGGCTACGACCCGGTTATACCTATTCGGAGAAGGACTGGAACCCAATGACTTATGACGAGGCCGCCGAATCGGATCCTGTTTCAGTGTATTGTGCCAGCAAAGCGCTGGCTGAAAAAGGCCTGTGGGAGTTTATGGAGAGCGGAGACAAGAAACCAACGTTTTCGCTTGTTTCTGTGAACCCTTCCATGATTTTCGGCCCGGACTTTTATCCCATCACGGGCCTCACGAGCCTCAAAGCCTCCGCTGCAGGAGCCTGGGCGCTCGTTGACGCCAAGGAGATTCCTCCTCCGGATTTCTGTGGGGTTGTCGACGTGAGGGATGTCGCAAAGGCGTTATTGAATGCTTTTGAGATTCCCGAGGCCGCTGGGCAGCGCTATCTCCTTGCGAAACACTTTGAATGGCAGACTGCGGCAGATGCTGCCCGTGAGGCGTTGGAAGAGCCTGACAGAAGCAGGATTCCGGCGGGGTCGCCTGGTTCGATGGATAATGGGGCGTGGAAATCCGTGACTTATGGTGTTGACGGATCAAAAGCTGTGAGAGAGTTGGGTCTCGAGTACCGACCGTTGAAGGATACGATGGGGGATACTATCAAGCAGTTGCTGGAAGTGGAAAGGAAGGTTGGAAAGAAGTAAACTTCGTAGGTGTATTAGGTTGTACATAGTTTATGATAAGATGCTGTTTTATATTACTTTCCTTCACTCGACTGGCGAAATAAACTGAATTTAGTCGTGGAGCTTCTCAACTGGGTGGTTTGATACCCATATCTTCAAGACGACATACTCCAAGCTTCTCATCCGCCAGAGTGGATAAAGCAGAAAATTCAACTCTCTCCAATTCATCAAGGTGGTCCAAAATTCTTTCAGAGGTTAAACTATGCAAAGCAAACTCATCAAATGTGGGTTCCATGATAATGCTATCAGCTAGGATGTCAATGTCTTGATTAATGAAACGGTAACACGTCATTGAAGCGGGACTTGATTCCGTTTTTAAAGACAATTGAACGTAGAAGCGAGCCTTTGCATAAGGCTTGCTGCTTTCCATTTCAGTCAACTGCCGAGCGCGAGTGATGCAAGGTATCATCTCTTCGATACTCAGTGGAACTATTCTGAAAAAAAGTTCCATGAGGTGTTTCAGATTTACCTCCGCTATAACGTGCGCATGGTAATACTCCGTATTCATAGGTTCCAGCACCAAGACTCCTTTGTGATCCTCTCTTTCAATAGAAGCCATTGTATATAGAATATCGCTCAATTCAGGGTCCATTCGATAGGTTTGACCCCTGATATATCCCATACCTAAGAGAATAGATACGTGTTGGTTCAAGTTCGGTGCGCGTTCTAAGACTGCTATCAAAAGCTCAACAGACTCATGCGGAATCGTATCTGAAGTGCATGCAGACTTGTATAATTCTTTTTATAGTCGCACCTAGTGCAGATTCATACGGTGCAATCTCAGGAGGCCTTATTGCCCGAGAAGGTGCCTCCAAAAAGCCGCCAACAATCGTTGGGATTTTATGAAGACAAATATCGGCAGAATTTATGTCTCCACCTAAAGAAAGAACAAACTCCTCTTCAAAACCTTTTGTCAACAGCCAGCCAGGTTCGACGGATCGGGCAAATAAGAATTCTCGAAGAAGGCAGGTGGCGTGTGATTCGCCTTTGTCCTCTGTTCGCGATTGTATGAGCTCATAAAAAGCAGGATGACCAAAGAGTAGTATAACATCAAAGCATGGGAGAGGATACCATTCTGGCCGGTCATCCCACGGTAAAAGAGGAGCCTCGAAGAGACTCTCAAAGGCATGTAGCAAAGTTGTATCCATGTGGCACTCCGAAATGGAATCTTGTGCAAATATTTGGCCTAAGAGCCAGAGAAAGTAATGCAGCGGTGAACTAGGTCCTATTTTTGTATGAGATTCAGCGAATCTTCCATGATGTTGCATAACACGAAGTTGACAGAGAATGGTAGTTGCAAGATCTATATCGAGGCGGTGTGTTTGGCTTTGTGCCAATATGTTTTGCCCAATTTCAGACTCTTTGAAAAAGTCGAACAATGTCCGGTGTATAAAGTCCACCCGTCTGGAAAGTACACATTCATTTCCGATGGATCTTATCTCATTTGCTTTGCAAGCTCTTCTGGAAGCAGATCAGAAAGGTCGTATTTAACGTCTTTAATGGCAAGGAGTCCGGCAGTCCGGATAGAAACAATCTTCGACGCATCCACACACATATTCGCTATCTCTGAAACTGGCAGCTGGTATGCCTTGTTCAAAACATTTGCTTTCATTGTATCATTTGTAATGAGCATAAGTTGAAGCGTGCTCAGGCGGAAGTCGAAGATGGACCAGCAAGTGCGGGAATATATGTCAAAAAAGGTTTGGTTCATAATGATCAAGCTGAAATATCGAGCTGCTTCCTTTTCATATATGTCCGTGTCTTCTCCAAGTCTCCCCCACATATCTGCATAGAGCTTCTCTAGCTCAGAAGGTAGTTTTGATAAGCGCAAATATATTTCATTCTGCTCGTCGTTGTTCCGAAGTCCCCTCTTCACACTTTCAAGTGCTAGAACGAGCCAAAGATACACTCCCTCAGCCTTTTGGACGAGCAAGCATCTTAAATCCCGTAGAAAATTCGACGCATACCTATCGCTCTCGGGAATGGCTGCAAATACAAGTTGCAGCATATCATCATTGGTCAATTCGTTGAGTTGGAATCCGTCGTACTTTGAAAACTTTTCCAGAAAAATATCTTCGCTCCGACAAGATACACAGATCTTGACGCTGCGTAGGCCAATTAGAAAATCTAGAAATTGAAGAATTTCGTCGATCTCAGTTGCCTCGTCAAGACCATCGATGAAGAAAAGAACTGATCTTTTGAAGTGTGTCAATGAGGACTGAAAGACGGATTCCAATTCTGAAATTTCCCAGTCTCCTATGTTATCCTTGCCCCCAAAGCGCTGTAACTTTAACAGCACATGATCAACAGCACCATGATCGCTGGACAATAGTTGATGGGTCAAAGAACATAGTAACCCCCTGAAGTTCTTTTGTAAGTTATCTCCAGGCTTCCAAAAGAAGTGCGATAGAATCAAGGTATTGGGCCTCCATTTATCAACCGCTTTCTGTGTATTTTCATGTTGGAGGAGAAACTTCATAAGCGTGCTTTTGCCTGCACCAGGCTTTCCTTGAATCCAGAATACTTGGTTCTCAGATTGAAGCCATTGGACAAATCTTCTCCAAGCAGCTGCTGGACTTGAGGCCGACGCTCCATCCGATTCTTCATCTACGTTAAGTGAGTCAAATATCGAAACATAGGTAGCTTCGTGCGCAGGTTTAAGTTCAGTGCGCCGGGCGTTCATAGACTCGTACTTCAGGCTGCGAAGGAGGTGATCTTTCTTGGCTTCATAGTATGCTGCGGATTGGGCATCATTAATCGACTGTATCACTTGATTTTCGGAGTCTTTGATCTGTTGTCTTGTATGAATGCCTTCATGAGTAACAAGATTGGCCATTTCTGTGTGACCCGCAGCGAGCTGGGAAATAAAATGTTTCATGGTATCCGAAAGGTCGTTAAAAGTATCCAGTTGTTGGAGCTCTACAGCATCGTTCTTTGTGCTACACACATAACTGCGTCAGTTTGCCATTGTATGGGGACGAAATAAGGAACAGTGCAGGAATTATAAAATAGGCGTACCACAAACGAACTAATATATGTGTCTCCAACGTTTTCTGGTATTGGCAAAATAAGTTGTAGAGAGATGTAATCGTTCTTTTGTGAATTTGAGATTTATATCCCACGACCATCGCCCTTATAGCATTTCCGGGTTTGTAATGTTTGGTAACCTGCTGCATCTCTTTCTGTAGTTCTTGTGCGGCTTTGCTGCATTTCTGAGCTATTGAGTAGAGTTCCTTATCCCCTTTGGATTGCTGAATAGAGACAGAACAGCTTCTCATATTATCCAATAGAACCTGGATAGATGCTGTATTTTCTTCCATCTGGCTGTCAGTGGTCTGGCGACCATCATAAACATCTTTGCAGAGGGTTAAAACTTCTTTGGTAAAGGAGATGACCTGCATAATGCTGCAGACCATCGACAAAGCCTCGAATCCAGACATTCTGATCGCAAAATGCGCGTCATGTACAGAGATTTTGAAGTTGGGAGCTGTGAGATGCGGGCGGGGAAGAGAATGCCTAGAGCTTTGCCTCGCATTTCAACGTCTTGATTGGAGAAATATTTATACTGCATTATACTGCATATGTACATCATTAGGCCGGCCAATGAAGTGCGCCTGGAGATTTGGGTATACCGACGATAGCCTGGTGATGAATATCTAGAAAGCGAGGCAGCGAGGCAGAAAGACACGAGAAGAATATTTCAACGCACATTAAGAAACGAAGCATTAAATTATTAAAATTGTCTAATATATATTCTACAACGTTTTTAAAACAATTCGCTCAGTCCGTAGGTGTAGCTTTAGGAGGACTCGGATTCCAACCAGGCAGATCCTTGGCCACCATGGCGAGCGACACACACGACTGGGCAACACCTCCGATAACGGTATAAGTCAAATCAGGATCCATCAGTTTAGAAGCGCCAGTTGACCCATCAGACACTAGGAAGATCTTGTTCAGCTGGCCCTCGATGTCACAGACGAAAGGATAAAAGATGTTTTGAGTGCTGTCCATGGCCACAAGAACCGTCACTCCCGTGCTAGTGACTGTAGGGAACAGAATAATCATCTCGGCACCGATGGGAATAGCATCCCATGTACCCAATCGTAGACGTGAAGCACCCACAGCAGAGATGGTGCTGGGGAAGTAGTACAGAATTCGGCCGGCCGAGTCACCGCTAACTATGGGCCTAGTAAGATCGGCTACAAACGTGGTGTCGTTGGTTAGGCTGGTCATTGATACGGAGCTGTCGGCTGAAGAGATGAACAAGCTGCCGTTCACATGGGGGTTGATAAGTAGATGGCCGGTTGCGTCGTGGATGATGACAGGGGCAGTGTCGTGAGCTGAATCAGGAGAGCTGGTTGAGGTGCTGATTGCAGTGACATCAGTTGAAGTGCCTGTGGAAGAAGTCGTAGTAGAAGCCGCAGAAGTGGCAGCAGCTGATGTAGCATCGGTTGAAGTGGCCGTAGTAGAGGTAGGAGCGGCGGAAGGCGTGAAAGTGAGTGTATCCTTGACAAGAACATTTGCGTTGGCAGTGCCACTGGCAGAAGCACTGGTCGTCACCGTCGTGACGCGTTGGACAAGTTCAATTCTCTTGTGCGGCGAGTTCACTTTTACGAAGCTAGCCATGATCCCAGCTGGCGCAGGATTCATGGGAGCTCCATCAGAAAACTTCCAACAGTCGGGAAAAGCAATATTGAAAGATCCAAAGAAGAGGAAATTGACACCAACGCAGTTACCATCAGTTGCACAAGAATTCGTGCAGGTATCAGCACTACGAGACCTGAAGACATCCTCAACCGTTGAACCATATACTAAGTTGCAGTTCAGTCGGAAGGTTGCTCCGTTTGCCAAGCAAAACTGGCCATCGCTTGATGGGCAGCTGAGAGAGGCACAATCGGGACCAGCAGGCGGAACAGAAGTGGTGCCACCAGTTGGAGCAGAAACGGTTGCCGTAGGAGGAGCGATGGTGAGGCTCTCGCCAATGCAGCCAGAGGCAAAAACAGGGGCGTCATATTCGTCAAGAGTGTATTTTCCTTGCTTGATGTCAGAGAGATCGAGCACGACGGTGTTGACCATGCCGACGCTCCAGTGAATGCCGTAGCAGCCATCCTCGGGGTCGGTGTTGACTTCGCCGTTGTTGACCTCGTTGTTGAAGTCGTATTCCACTACACATAGGGAAAATTCATGATGGTTAGCATGCAACTTATTTGACAGGAGTTTCTTAAAGAGGGGAAATGGGCAACTTACTGCTGGCACGAACACCGGGGGTATCTACAAGCTTAATCTCCTTCTCATATTTACCATTGAGGATATTGAGACCGAATCCAAGGGTAATAGGGAGACCAAGAGTAGAATTGATAGTCAAACTACCGTCAGCTTGAACTGTGTCCCGGATATTTGGCGTCCAGCCAGACTTGGAGGAGCTTTTAGGGTTAAGAACATCCAGCTTAGCTGAAAGCTGCGTCCATTGCATATCAGCACCAACGAGATACTGTCCAACAGCAGCGATGTCTAAATCTGCGGACACTCCAAGAGAGAGCACAGGGCCAATGGTGAGAATATCAGGGATCGACAGCCCGGGCAGACCCACGGACAGGAAGTCGTACTGCTCCTTGGGATTCCACTCAGCAAAGGCGTTCATGCCGAGATAAAGGCCAACGTCCAAAGTTCCATCCAACGAAAGCTGGGCCTTGGTGAGGCCGTTGATGAGAGAGAAAGAGGCACTTCCATCGAGCTTGAGCTTACCATTGGCCTGGCAATCGACACACCAAAGCTCAATGCTAGGCTCCGGATCCGCCTCACCAATGATGACTCCCTTGATCTTGTCGATGGCCGCACTCTGAGCGTCCCAGTACTCGCCTTTATCAGGAGTCCACGTATAAAACTTGAAGCCATCACCCCAAGGAGAGTCATCCAGCGCGCTCTTTGGTGGAGTAGCTTGCACGGGAAAGTCAAACGATCGATCATAGTCGCCCGTGATGATGAATGTCACGGCTGCAAGCAGACCCTTGGCAAAGTTTTCAGCTGCATTTAGGACTGTATTCCCAAGGTTCTTCAAGTTGTTTACAGCATCGTTTGCAAGGTTTGTGGCGAGATTTGCGATTCCATTGCCAATGGATTTAGCTTCGTCCTTGACTGCATTGTATGCTGTAGTTGCGGCATGATCAACCCAAGCAACGGCTTTGCATGCAAAAGAGGGCCAGCATCTGCGCTCAAGAAGGGCTCGGCTCTGAATGTCGCTGACCTGGACTCCGGGTATGACGGCTGCGAAGGTGGCCTGTCTGAATGTTAGTATCTATAACCTAGACATAAAGAAAGGACATGGAAGAAGAGGAGAGCAATGTACTTACGTCAAGATCTTCATCTGCAACAGAGTAGTAACCGAGCTTGTTGTTAAGACGATAATCGAAATCAGGACCACAGTAAATGGCTGGCAAACCGTCAACCTCGTTTTCGCTAGGCGCGGTACAACCATACGTAGCCGCAAGTTCAGGATTTGGCTCAAGAGTTGGTACAGAAGTCTCAATAGAGCCAAAGTCGACGCCAACGTCCTGAGCAATGTCGGCAACCGACTTCATAGAGCCCGAACAGCTCACAGACTTGGTCGCGTCGTCAAAGGTAATGTGAGTAGCGACAAAATAGACATAGTGACCGTCTGAACTACATCCAGAGGCAGCGGTGATGATGATGAGGGTGTTGCTGCTGCCCTCAGCCTCAGCCCAAGATTCCTTGGCGGCATTGTAGGCTTTTGCTCCGTCGAAGCTGGCAGACAAACTATTGTCCGAGTCACACTGGATATTGAGGATGTTGATAGAGTTGTCAAGTATAACAGAGGGATACTGAAAGGTGACATTGACACGGACCGTGGGAGAGTTGACCGCATCTGGGTCATCCGATCCTGGCGATGTACTTCCAAACCAGAGCTGCGAAACCTCCTTGGGAGTGATAACCTCGGTGCCTGCAGCATCGACATTTGGAGGTGCCAGTGGGCGAAGAGTTACAGTTGGCTGAGCTGGAAGGGTAAGGGGTCCGCTCGGGATTTGCGCGGTGCCGCTCGGAGCTGGAGAGCCAGTAGTAGTCTGTACATCGCTTGATGTTGTGGTATCTGGGGGACTTGTTGAAGCATCAGTGGTGCTTGTTGAGCTGTCTGAGCTAGAGTCTGTGGTGGGCGTGGAGGCGGTTGTAGTCTCTGCTGGAGGAGAGGTAACATCTGAGCTGGTGCTAGAGGAGCTGATGAGCGTATTGCTTGAGGTAGAAGCACTGGTAGACGACTGAGAGGACTGAGAGCTGAACGAAGCCTTGGTAGTCGATGATGTAGTCTTTTGAGTAGACGTAGATGTAATTCTCGTGGTAGATGTCGAAGTTGTCTTCTTCGTGGATGTCGATGTAGTCTTCTTGGTGGACGTAGATGTAGTGTGAGTAGAAGTCTGCGGCAATTTGCTGCTGAGAACGGCAATCTGGCCATTCGCACGTGTTGAAGTCTTTGACAGCGTCTTCTTCAGCCAGCATTCACCATCGTGGTAAGCAGCAGCAACACAACCGCTCGTCTGGTCACACCAGGAGATGCAGCTGTTGAAGTTGTTGAGTTTCTTTGATGCCATATCACCACCGGCACGATCCACGTTACAAGCAATGGTAAAGCTTCGGCCGCTTGGTTCCTTGATCTGTTTCCCACTCTGGCCCGGGCAAAGAGAAGGGGGAGGGCTAAGCGCAGAGTTTACAACGGCAAACTGGCTGTTGGTTCGTGGCGTAGAAGCTGTGAGCTTGCTCTTTAGCCAGCATCGGCCATCGTGATAGACGGAAGCAACGCAGCCGGTTGTCTCGTCACACCATTCAATGCAGTCTCCAAAGTTGGCCAGTCGCTTATTCCTCAGATCACCGCCAGGGTGATCAGTGTTGCAGGAAACGGTAAATGTTCTACCGCTTGTCTCCTTAATCTGCTGGCCGCTTGGGCCAGGGCAGAAAGCCGGAGCAGCTGGCAACAACGAAGTCAACACAGCAGTGCTGGCTCCAGTGCCCGCAACTCCTGACTGTAAAGATTTCTTTAGATAACAGGTTCCGGACCTCCAGGTAGCAGCGACACAGCTCTTGGTCTCATCGCAGAGGAGGATGCAGTTGGCAAAGTCTAGTGTTTGTGTCGACTTGATGTCGCCATGGGGATGGTCAACTCCGCACTGAATGGTAAAGTACCGTCCATCGGCCATCTTCACCCGACTGCTTCCATCTGCCGGGCAAGTAATCGGAGCTGGTACATATTGTGTACGGATTGCGCCTGTCGCTTTGCCATTTACGACAGCAGCATTGACAGAAGACTTTAGCCAACATGTCTTGCCGGAATAGGAGACGGCTCGGCATGAAGCCTGGGTTGAGCAGACATTGATGCAGTCGTGAAGGCTGTTGGAGGTAACCGACTTGTAATCTCCGCCATGATGATCGAAGCCCGTCTCTATGGCGAACTGAACGCCATTATTTGCTCGGAATGTCGAGGATCGGGTGACTAACTCGTTGCTTTCGACGACCGGGATGGCATGGCCAGCCGCCTCAGTCGCCAGAAGAAGCGCAAAGGCGCTGGCGAGAACAGGGCGCATATTGCCGAGCAGTTCCCGCGATCTCAATACCGGAAGCCGTCGTTGATTGAGTAAACAACTGGAACTGCTTGAGTCCCTTTCGAGGGTTTAGCACGGGTTTTACTCTTCATATATCAAGGCAGACTTCATCCGGCCATGTTCCGTAGAGGCCATTCGACAAGGTGCGGAATTACATGTCCGGCTCTGGGTCAAGACCCTTTCCATAAGGCCACTCCGAGAGTAGCATCAAAACTACCGATAAAATCATCATGTGTTTTGAGGTTATCATGAGCGTAGCGCCGAGACTATTGACAGGTCCCATAAGTTTCTCGCAATTTCGGGAACTTCGCATGGATGTTGGTTCAGCTGAATGCTTGTTTCCCCACAGGGAGACTGGAATTGGACATATTAAAGGCGGTGGCCTATGAAGACTTCAAGACTGCTTTAACAGGGGCCGACCCGAGTGTTCCTGGATCAATCTAGACCTCATGAACCCCGATCTCTCCCAATCAACTTGCACGGCGCGTGCGGGCCAGGCCGAAGCAATGGCCAGTAGACTTGATACGGAGTAGCGTATTGCCAGCAAACGCGAAAGAAGAGATTTCCGTGGGGCTCTACTAAGCATCTCACTTGTGCTAGTTGTGATGCTAGTTGTGATGCTAGTGGGAAGAGTAGTCGTGTTGGTGGCGAGTCAGACGAGTCTCGATCGAGTTCAGCCAGCCTCGATTTGCGAGAAGCTTAGATCAGCCAGAACAGGGGTAAACAGACGACGAAATCACTAATTCGTAGCAATAGCCATCCAGCAATTGTATTGACAGGTAACGAGGTTTCTCATGATTGCCATTTCCGGCAATGTCCACGATCTGTGCCTGGAAGAGGCTTGACGCTTGTGCAGTGGCGCAAAGCCAGAAAAGTAGGCATATGATAAGCATAGATTCAGCTTCTTCGTGTGTTATAACGAACTCTTCTGTTCATGTTGTAGGTAAAGTCGTAGAGTTTGAGATGTTTCCGCTCACAAACACCACAAGTACAGCGGCATAGCTATGCAAAATCGATTAGCAAAATATCAACATGCAAATACCGAGGTGGCTTACGCTGCTGCAGATGCAAATATCTCCGCTCTCTTTGCGTTGGTCATTATACCGACGCTCAACGCAAATAACGCCGTAAAGGCAGCAAGCATGCCAAGCTTGGCGGCATCGTTGTGGACATGATAGAGCCCTATAACGGGACCGACCAAAAGACCTGCAGCTATAATAATGCTAATGATGGCTGTTGCTGCAGAAATAGATTTCTCATGATATCTTCCAACAGTGCGGCGACTATCCAAAGAGATTTCTTCCTGTTATATGGTAAGCGGACTTTCCATGAATCTGGACCAGATTGTGTACCTTGAACGGCCATTGCCGCCTTACGAAGATGGATAGATAGTCGCTTTCCAAAGAATGGAGACCAACAAGGTCATTCGGATCATCCAAGAATGTTTTTGAAAGTCCCCCCAGGGCAGGTCGGGGGTTGTTAAACCACTCTCGATATGTATCAAGAATACGCTTGGAAGGCTGCTTCAACTTTGCTATCTCACTTTGCAACAAGAGCGCCTCATCTAGACAGTAATTAGCCGCTGCTATAGGCGATAGTGGACTTCTTCTGACTAACGATATTCTTTTATTTTAGCTCGTATCTTGACCATCAAGTCCATGCGGACTCGTGCATTCTCATTACCGGCAGTATACTGCCTCTCTAGTGTTTCCCATGTCATGATAGCATCTGCCAGGTCCATGTCATCGCTTTTGGCGTCACTTCTATCTAGTTGATCCAGCTTGTTCTCAAGAGCGAGGAGTTCGGACTGCAAGTACAGCAGATTTCGGGCTGCAAGCTCATCGAATTTGCGGTAGATGGACGTTTCCTTGTCAGGGTCGAGGGCAATCCATCTTGCAACTTGCGCAAATCCCTGTTTCACGTGAAGGAAGTTGCCGCTTGAATCCCGCGCCCCCGCCATTGTCTTGCGGGGAGATAATGGTAACTAGGTGACTACAATATCTTTTCAATCCGCTCAGCTATGCAGCGAATGAGAAAACCCTCTCGTTGAAGCGAGAATCCGTGGTTCAAGATGACTGAAAACCAAGGAGGTAGCCGCTAAGAAGGAGAATATGAATTCTATCATGGGGCACCACAAAGCTCAAGGTTCATAGCGGTCACCAAGCGTGTTCGTTACTGATTGGAGGCAAATAAAACGGTGGCTGGGCAGGAGTCTGGATTTGGTGAGGCTGAATTTAACATGCAGATGCATGCATGAAAGCCCAAGATAAAGCCCGAGGTGGCGCAGTGCATCTCGCAACACGGCTGCCTAGCTGTTAAAATTGTTTACGTCAGTTCCCCTGAAATCCTTTTCCCATGATCAAGTATTCCGACGCCAGGATACCTTACGTTTACCCAAAGAAACGTCAAGATCAGAGCTCTTCCTGGGGAGGGCAGTAACGATATCAATTTATTACACATTCGTTCCCACCGCCACGACGAAGCCAAAATATGCATTCGGTCGGGTTATAAGCAACAATGTCGTCGGTCATGCCAGCAAGCCATTTCGATTCGCTCAAAGGGAGAGGGGAGGCGGGTAGCGGGAAAGAAAAAGTACGGCAAGAAATGCGACAAAACGAAACCGTCGACCGGACCCTCAGGATACGCGGAAGCGAAACAGATAACGACCAAACAGACAATGATCCCCAAAATACAAGATCAAGAAGAAGATCCGCCTTAGATCAGCCAGACGATCAAAAGAATTCAGAGCGTACTAGTTCCTTAAATACTATACAACTAGACATTTCCCAAACCTTTGTTAATTATTTACGATATTCACACAAGCTTAGCTGCTCTATTTGTCAGGTGGATTTTGGGCCGCCTACGCTCGATGGGTTTAAACGGCATATGCAAAGCAGCGAGGAGCATCACCCTACAGAGGAAAAAGCCATTCTAGATACCTTTCAACAGATGAGACTTACCAAGTCTAAGCTTCAGTAAGTCTCGCCTGGATATATAACTGGCTTGCCTTATCTAATATACGCCAAAGGCCCCGGCCTACATCTGCCACAGACGACCAGCAGCATCCAGAGTATCATCTTTTAAATGCCGAGGAGAGTTCAGATAGCGAACGTGGCAATAAGAAAATTTACTCTCCCAGCAGCTCTCCCCCGCCGTTTCCGCGGCGAGGCCGTGGCAGGCAGCAAGCCGACAACATCAAGGAGTTTGATCGTAGATCCAAAGGTTCAAGCACTCGCCAACTTTGGAGCCCAAGCAGCGCTAGTCTGCCGAGATCTTCTCAGTCCAATACACAACCACCGGGCAATCGATTAAGGCCGAGATCTCGAGACAAGATAATACAGCATGAAGTGGAGGAGCCTGAGGCGGATGACTCCTACACCGAGGACCCCTTTATAACGCAGATAATTCGGCAACCTGAAACCAGACCAATATCTCAGGAACAACTTGTTGCTGAGGTTAAAGCGATATACTCTGGATTAGTTATGGTGGAGTGCAAGTGTATTGAAGTTGATAATGCTCAATCAGCCAACAAAGACTCACCCCAGCAGCTTAATAACGGACAGAGTCAGGCACTTATCAACCTGCATCGTACATTGCTTGATGAGGAGTCTGATGCTTTCCTGCCGAGTCGACATCCGTCTACTAAATCAGGACTTCGACGGCAACTGCTGGAGGATAAGTACCAGCCAAGAAACCTGCAGCAATATGCAGAGCGGTTAATAGCGAAAGAAGAAGAGAGGCAGAGCAAACCATCTGAGTTGCTGGCCGCTATAGTCCAACGAATTAACGACTTGACTGTCTTGATAAAGCGCAAACATACTAAAGACTTCTCGTCAGGGGACAAAGACTTCTACGTGGGCGGAAGTGTGAACGGGACAGTCGTTGAGGCTCTTGCAGATACTGGGGCTGAAGCGAACTTCATATCGTCCCATCTAACCTCTCGTCTTGGCCTTCATCCTATTCCTGGGCCACAAAAATGGATAACACTCGCCAATAAGAAGGTTGTCAAATCTCTTGGAATGGTAACAGTACCATGGAAGTTTAGCAAAGAACAAATCACGCATACGATAAACTGTTGGATTCTCCCTGGATGCATCAGTGATCTGGTCCTAGGAAACGATTTCGTAAAAGCGACAGGCGCTCTGAAAAAGGTCTGCCATCGCATTAAATCCAAGGTTTTGGGGGTATCCAAGCGACTTTCATTGAACTACTTGGGAAATGAAAAGCAACGTTTGCGAGGGTATCTTAACGGTCATTTGACAGCAGCTCTTCCCGACACAGGGTCCGGTGCCATGCTTATCAGTGGAGCATATGCCCGGAAGATTGGTCTGGAGATTGACAATGATATCGAAAATCAGTGTGCAATCCGACTCGCGGATGGATCCACAGCTCCAATCAGCGGCATTGTACGAGATGTCGAATGGAGAGTCGGCAGTACGACAGTGCAATGCAACTTTTACGTGCTTGAGAATATGTGCGTGGACATTATTCTGAGTAATCAATATCTGTTCGAAATGAATATATTCTCGGAGCAAGAGGAACACTTCTTCGACATACACTCCGAAGATGCTTCAACGGACCAACCATTCGATTTTTGTATTCTCAGTTTAGATGTGAAGAAGGACGGTAAGTATTCTCTTAGTGATTCAAGGACTTTATCTGATTAATGCAGGGGCCTCTTCTAAAGACTGTATCTTGACCTTACAAGAACTAAAAGAACTGGAAAGACGTGAAGAACTTTATAGAAGAGATAAAACTCGCGACGAAATAATGGAGCTACCTGAAGATCAACGAGAAGCAGCTACTCAGACCGAAAACACACGGCAGCAGCTTTGGGAAGCACAGAAGTCAGAACGGGAAGCCAAATGGATAACCGAAGTGCACATGGCCGCAGCGAACGTTCAAAATAGTGGTAGTCGGAGGAGTCGATGGAAAACTCGAATCTCCATTGGCTTTTTGACAAAGGGGTCAAGACGTTAACACGCAAGAGACCACCCTGAACTAAGCAGACTCGGAGGGAAATCAACGCGGCAAGATAGGAAGTTTTTCTTCGGAATGATTCATTAGTTACAACTCGCCGAACTTCCTCCCAACCGACTGTTGGAAGAATGGCTCTAGACCGATTGTTTTGTGATAGCTTTGCGTGATGTCTCACGCTCTGGAATTCTCTTTGTAAATTTTTAAAGTACTAGATAAAGTCTATTCCCAGTCCTTAAAAAATGTTAAGTGATGTCTAGCCTCTCATATGACTAGTAGTTATTATACATAAACCTTTGGCTAAAACATTTGAGTCAGCAGTCCAACTGCAACAGGGCGTTTATTGACCGTTTAGGAATTTATTATCATACTAACTGATAAGGCCCAGTATGAGCAACAATAATATATTATATCATAAATCCACATATATTTACTTAGGAACAATACTCTTTATAAAGTCTTTAATATCTGGGCCAGGGTCGCCCTTGTCTGGCTTTTCTGGAAACTTATCATCTAAACTTACCCACACATCGTTTGTCTTCAAGCCCTGCCTATTGCCGCTCAAGATATTAAAGATTGTGTTCATGCCTTCCCTTGAACTGGCTTGCTTCAGCCGATCCAGCTTCAGGGACTCCTCTACCTCATCCTCAATATGCAGATGCGTGCTAAGTGCATAAAGGACAAGGCCGGCCAAGCCAGCAGCAAACGCAGTTGCAATGGAGCTACCGCTCACCTCTTTAATCTGATCATTGATGTCAGGCAACGAGATGTCCTTGCCGGGCAGGATAAAGTCGGATCCTGTTCGACTGTGAGAAGCTTTGTCGCCCCATTTGGTTGCAGATCCGATCTTGAACACGTCTGATAAGCCGCAGGGATAATAGTCATCAATGTTGACACCTTCCATGTCATTGAGGGAGGCGAACAGCAGGATGCCGTCGGCTTTGGCCTCTGCGATGGTTCTCTTGAAGTTTGCAATCTCGTCGACGCCGTAATCTTCGCCTTTGGCCTTGAACGACCAACTCATTGAGATGATGTTAACACCCATCTCCTTGGCCCAGTTTATAGCCTGTTCAATAAGCATCAGTATTATGCTCGGTGTGTATAGAGCTTGGGTTCCATACGCTAATTGCAGACTCGAGGGTGAATTCTTGCGTGTCTGACCTTGAGTCATCCATCCTTGCAACATATAGCCTTGCCATGGGACAGATCTTTTGTATGCAAATGGCCATTTGTGTTCCGTGAATCGGTGGCCGGGCATCCCACTCCCGGAACTCAGGGTCCCATGTTTCTTCGTGATGTAGAGCCCTTCCTCCGTGGTAAAAGGACTGTCCCCTCTCGATGGCGAGCACTTCGGGGTTTTCTCTATCTACACCTTTGTCGATGAGCGCAATCTTTACCACCTCCTCTCTCGGAACTTTCTTGACGGTAAATAGCAGATCGATCATCTCTTGCATCTTCCGAATCCAAACCGGCCTACAGCCCATGTTAGACATAGATCTACTCAAAAAGACTTTTCCGGTGGCTGCTACTTACTCAGAGGCAAGAAGATCATTGGTCGAGCCTTTTGTGCCTGAGTCTTGTCCGACTGACACGCGGTGATTTGACTCTTGTGGTAGTCGTAGTTTGATGTTCTCTTCCCTGACATCATTTTTTCGTCGCCTCAAAAACTTTTCTTTAAAACTGTCGAAAGCTGCTTGGCAGACCTCTTCGGTTTCCATCGACTGTCGCAAAAGTTAGTCCGGCTACAGGAATACACGCTTTGGGTAGAGCCTCACCTTTTCGGCCAACACTATATTAATTGATTGAACCTATATTCCCTGTAAGCATCTATCTGTGAAGTGTCGAGATTGAGAACAAGTTTAATCAACAAATGTATGTTGAACTGACCTTCTTTAGCCGAGCCAAGCCCTTTTTACAAGCCCAGCTTTGCATCACAGCCACGTTTCCGCTCCAGTATAGATGAAGCTCCCTGGTGTTTGCCGCGCCCTTGAGAATTGTCTCGCTGCTAATGTCGTACTTTCTCCAGTCCCATATCTCGACATCAAACGGCGCCAACCAAGTGTGAATAGCCATGTCTGTATGTGGTATTTGGTCCTGCTCGCGGTCTTCGACCGAGACCCTGAAAATCTTCTCGACTTTCTTCTCTTTCAGCCACTGGAATATAGCCACATGCGGGTTGCGTTCAACTACGTTCTTCTTTTCGTGGTCTATGATGGGCTTTTCCGGCATCGCATTGATCTCGGCACCAATATTGTCTTGTTCCATGCGGTATTGAGGTAGGCTGACATACTCGAGTGCGGTGTCTAGCTGCACCTTGACCTTTTGTGCTCTTTCGTCCATGTATTTTTTGCCTGATCCAATCACCTTGGCAAGATCGAGGTGAATCTCCGGTGCTGTCAGACGATTAGTTGTCAATTTCTTTTTCGTCTGCCAACAGAAAGACAAAATAAGATGTCTCACTCACCATCTGCTAGCTTTTCGTGCAGATATTTCTGTTTCTCAGTCTTGGTACGATTGCTACGGATACAGACGTGTTTTAAAAGCCGATCAACGTTTTCCATTGCTTCCTTGCGTTTCTCATTGGAGCCAGTGATGGGAATGTCTTTGAGAAGACGGTAAGGGGTCTTTGAAAGGACCAGTTGTCGGGCATCCTTGTACTGCGCTTTGGCATAGATTGACTCTGGGCAGCGGCGGACGAGAACTTCAATGACCTGAGACAAACGTGTGTAATCAATGTCAGGATGCCTGAAAAGATCAATTGCTCTGTGGAGCGGTGTGCGCCCATCGCTGTCGCAGAATAAGAGAAGATTTCTCTTCGGGTCGGTGTCCGGGCACAATCCAATCAGACTCAAGAAGCTCTTGTGGAAGTCTTCCATCTCCTCCCTGGTTCTTGTCGTGGTAAAAGCTGTCTGGTCTTCGAGAGCAATGTGGAGCCAGGTCTCATAGCTGTCCTTGTGCTTTTCGGGAAGCTCCACGGCCTTTGATATCTGATATCTGTAATTGGAGGCCCACGAGAGAAACCGTTTCTGGTCGACAAGATCATGCAGGCATCGCTCCGGCCCCTGTTGCTTGCCGAGTTGCATCCTAAGAGGCCTCGGGAGATAGAATTGTGAAAGTGGACAGTTCTTGGGGGAACCGGAAGCTCCATTGACTTGGTATGGACACGTCTCCTTCAGGGCTTGTAGGTCTTCATCGGAAACAATCAGACTGATGACGTCGAAGGCCAGCGGCTTGCACTTCTTGAGCGCTCTCTCGAGCAGTCTCGTTTGGTTGCCCTCATCGTGCGCCTGACAAATAACTTTAGGGTGACTGATGACCAGGTATTGTATAAATTCACGAACTCGGCTCGGCGGATCTCGAATCAATGAGGGTGTCTCTTTGGCTTCCTCAGCTAGACGATTCAGGATCTGGTCAAACAAATTCAGGTCATTGAAGCCCTTCTCCGATAGAACCTCGGTGTTTTCAGCGTAGTTCTTCTCGAATATCTCTTGCGCCGTTTTGGGCTGTTCCTCGTCAAACAACTCGTCGGCCAGCGTTTCTTGAGCTTTGGTCAGAATTCGACGTCGCTGAACCCTGCTAACCAAGGGTGGGGTTTTCTTTTCAGCTTTTTCATCCTTGTCAATCTTTTTTTCGTTCTTCTTATCATATTCTGGAGGCTTGTTTGCCACTCCTCCACCGTCATTTGGATATGCCCCATTTTGCTTCTTTGATTCAACATGTCCCTCCCGTACACCAAAGGATTGGGCGCGCTGGAGAGATAAGGTTGGTTGACGGGCCTCTGTTGAGAGCCTGAGCACTTGAACGTTTTCCATCCTGTGAGCGAAAGTTCACCAAACCGCTGGTACCCAGCTAAATACGTGGATGATGAAGAAATGTTGGCGCAATGCGAGGGGTGTGAAGGGCTCTGATCTCCTCAGAGGACCATTGAGTGAATGCAGCCGAAGCATACAAATTTCAGAAGAGGCTAGTACTCAGCAAGCTTCTGGTAGCAGTTGGCGCAATGGTCAATACACATTAATAAGGTACATAGATAACATGCAGGTATAGAGGTTGCTTATGGATGGGGGTGTTCCGCTGTACGCCAGCAATCGTGCCGCAGATGCATGTGTCCACCCCTGTCCTGTAGAGCTTCAGCCGCACCTCCAAAATCCCACCGGTTATAAGACTCTGACAAACCCAGACTTACATGTACTGAGTACCTACATGCATGTACCTTGGCTACTCCCACAATCCTGTGGTTGTGGTTGGTAAGACCCTCACGAAAAATACATATATAAGTCCCAGTAGATATGTCCAAAGGCTGGGGCGTAGCCTTTGTGCTGAACCAACTCTTGAGTACATGTATCTTGATTACAAATATCTCCATAAGGTATCGCGTTCTGTATTTATCCTTCTTGTTGCGTTCCAGACTAAGGCACTTTTAGCAAAGCTCTCAACTATCTGGAGTCTTCAAGGTTCTCTGCAACCATTCGCTTATTTTCTCCATTCTAGGCTAAGACTAAGCACTGTACAGGAAGATGAGCCACGCCGAAGAACAAGGATTTACAATCCCCATACAACTTGGGCTGGAAAAGAGCGATGCCAACACGCATACACTGCAAGATGGCGATGAGACTAACCGTAGGAACATCACCGATGACTCTACGGACGGATTCCTCATCAAAATCACTCTGGACAAAGTTATCCATGCAGAGCCCCCGAGCCTGTTGACATTCATCGGCCTCGAGTTCCGCTTCGAGGGCATTGACGACAGACGCCGATTCCGCTACGTTGAAGTAAATATACGATTCGAGGATGTCACCGATCCTCTGAGCAGCCGGGACCCAGAGGTGGTGGAACTGTGGCCCAATGGCCCCCACGTCTGGAAGCACACTGATGTTAATACGGAGGTCAACATCAGCGGCGAGATGGGAATCCAGGGTGGACCAGGCTTCGTAGGCGGCTCTGCGAATGGATCGTGGGCCAAAAAGTCTTCCTACGGCTTTACGGACCAGGCCACTTTCTCCGGAACTGCCCGGCTGCTGGAAAAGAAGGTGGGGAGCAACAACGGAGTTTTCCTAAGACTCAACGAGAGCCGCCACGGAAAGTCAGGGGTGGTCAAGCAGATCCACACAGGAATCCTTCTGCAACGCAGAGAGGGCACCGAGGCATTTCGGGCCTATTTCGACGTTGAAGCCAAGGCTGACATGAAGTTTTCCTGGGCCAACGGGTTGAAGAAGCTGAGGGGAGTAGATCACAAAACTGATCCGGTCAAGTTTGTCCCGGGCAAAAATTACCTTGGCTGGCAAGACGTGGCAGGCATCACGAAAGATCAGCCGGATGCTGCAATGGTTAGGAGCTATGGCGACGCCATGGCATGGATTGAACTGGACCCTGTGAGAAAGTACGAGAGAAAAGAGGGGGAGTGGCGGGAGACTGAAGACGAGAAGAGTGTGACAGCAGATGGGAAATGAGGCATAAGGGAATTAATTGGGCTCCGAGAGGGGTAAGAGAGGACAAGACGCGGAGGGGGTCGTCTGCATGAACTTTCAGCTGGTCAATGAATATGCAGGCAGATAATTGAATGGCATGGGTTGGTTGCTATTCCTGGCCAACACCATGCTAGGGATGCCACACATGGAATCAATTAAATCGCACAAGCTCCAAATGAATCAGGCTGCAACGCACGCTATTATCCTCATCCTTTCACAAGTGTCAATATGATATGGATCTTCTTCCCCTCTTCCCCCTCTTTGCGGTGCTATGAAACTATTCACTTCCATGCGGAACTTCCAGGAAACCCTGGGCACTGCTTGCATACGATCTAATGCCACCACACCAGGAAGGGATTGTTGCCGCAAGTCTTATTCCTAGTGTATGTCCACGACGCACCATGTCGGAAACAGTCAATTATCAACTCTTTTCGAGCATCTCGGAGTAGAAATTGCCTCAGTATCATATTACATCTGTACGTGTACTAGGTACATGTAGCTACTGGGTGTTTGTCACAGGCCAAATAGAGGTGGAAGCCCGATCTATTGGTCAGACTTCAATTCTTTTCGCATCTGATCACCTGCCTGGTAGACCAACGCGCTGCTGGGAACACCTTGAGCTTTGGTCGCCACACATCGTGCAATGTAATACTATTCACAGAGCTCGACAATAGTACAGTAGTCTGCTTGTGTTACAAAATGACACATAACCCAACACAGTCCTTGATTCGACTCAGTCCCGAAGATTCCCGCGGCGTCTTCGAGTAAGTATAAATCAGCAATGGAGCCTTCGAATGGTTGTTGAGAAATGCGAATACTCATTGTGACAGCATCTATATCGTCGGATTTCCCAAATCAAGGAAAACTGAGTCGGCATCTAGCGAGGCTATATCGAAAGATCCTACTTTTGATAGGATTAGACCTAAAGATTGGACTCAAATCGTTCCGCAGCTCATCCCGGAGGCTGAGGTTTTCGAGTTTGTACCCTTCCAAGAGCGGCAAGACCTTCAAGAGCAAGCATCTGAGGAAACCGAAGCTGCGGCTCCCTCACAGCAACGGAGGAAGAATTCCATCCGCTCCGCAGACGATCTGGATGCGGAAGCACGACTGCTTCTGGACTGTATAAAGGATGGACGTAAGGAACGTCGCGTCCTTCTGGCAGGCTGTGGCCTTGGAGGTTTGGTGATCAAGCAGGCAATCGTCATCGCCAATAGGAACCCACGATACTATGATGCCGCTTCACTAATCGAACGGTTGGTATTTGTAGCAACGCCACATATTGCGCCTAGCTTAGATGTGTGGGAGGATATTGCTGGTAGGAGCTTAGATGCCGCCAAAGTCACGATTCGCGGACGAAAAACTCAAATTCTTACGGACTTGGCCACCTCCATTCAGAAATCTTCATTCATCTTTCATTGTTTCGCCTCAAGATATGACGTTACAAACTTGCCATACGGTGCTACTGCTGTGCAGGACGATCTCACGGACGGATCTTCTGAATCAGACATTGGCTCATTTCTCCTCTATGCCGATGAAGTTCAATCTCCACCGAACAAATCTGGCAAAATCAGTGAATATGACTTGAGAGGCTATTTGTCCACTCCAAAGTTGTTGAACCTAAATAGTAATTTGCACCCTGTGCATTACGTCTATGTCTGAATTAGCTAATGAGATTTCATAGGCGTTGGATACGCCGAGCACATTCCCGAGTCTATATTCGAATCTCAATTTATCGATTTTCTTCAGCACCTGGCTCCCTCGAGCTGGATCTTCCACGAGAATTCGGCAATCCAGCTCCTAGAACCGGACGTCGAGCTTCAGTTGTACAAGCAACACCTTTCAAAGCTACAGCTCCTCAAGAGTTTTTTCACACAAACAGCTGTTAACATCACTGGTCCACCGGGCTACGGGAAGACCACTTTGCTGAAGCTTCTCATTCAAAAGCTAAAACAGCAATACTCGAGAGCAATTACGATTGACTTTTTCCTGGAGTCGTTTGAAGTTTCTAGCCGGACATCGAATCAAATACTCAGAAGCGTCATTCACCAAATACTGTCTCAACGACCTTCCTTGTTCCAGAACATCCTGCTTTTGTATGCTCAGCAGAAGAGAATAGGAATATGGACAGACCAGATCCTCTGGGACATTTTCCAAAGACTCATCAGGCATTCTGGCGGGTGGAGGATCATCGTATCCATCAACAACTTTAAACACTGGAGCCTTGAATCGCAATCGGTCTTCACGAAGCTCGATAAGATCCTTGCTGTCAGTAATTTCCAATACACCATGCTCACGACAGGTAGAGGAGATATTTCGTTCCTTTCTCATGAGCCCGACGAGGTAATAGATTTGACTGCAGGGGCGGAAGACTCGGGGAAGCGGTTTATACAAGCGAAGCTCGACATTCTTCTCCGGAAAAGACCTGCCCTTAAACCCTGCGAAAAGGACATTCTGGAGACCGCGAGCATCTGGGAAGGCTCATATTCGCATACTGAGCGATGCTTGAAGCAATTATCCAGCAACTTCACCTTGTCTAGCCCGGATGCGATAGCAGTCGCAGTGGAAACTTGCCCCAAATCTGAAGATGACATATCCCGCGACCGCATAAAAGCCCTGCTGCAGGAAGATTCTCACGTTCTGAACTGGTCCATCAGCGCTGTATCTTGGGTTATGCATTCGGCCCGACCCCTGAGGATTCAAGAACTTGCAGTTGCCGCTGCCTTGCGCATGGGCGTCGGCGACAAACCGTTGGCGGATCTTGACCGACACATTTCCAGATCGATGGAGCATGATCTCGACCGATACTTGGATGTGCTGATACGTGCTGACAGTCAAGTTGCTCACATCTACAGCGCTGCAACGAAGAAGTTTCTCGCGGAGAATTTGCCGAGTCATTTCCACGAAGGAGATGGCTCTCTCAAGGGCTTTAGGTTGCTTAATCATGCCAAGCTGGCCATTCTCTGCATTGAATACATATCTCGCGCAATATCAGACGACTGGGAGATGTGTAGGGCTCGGCTAGATTGGCGATCCAACAGATTCCAGGCCGGCCAATCTGAACTGGAATTTCTGAGCTACGCAGTCAGATATTGGCCGACTCACTACCACCGTCATTATGATCAAGCTGAAGATGAGCCCTCAGCTGAAGGACAAGAAGAGGAAGGCAGTACAAGACTACAAGACATTGTTATAGAATTCTTTGGCAACCAAGATTTGCGTCTCAAATGGTACCAGCTGTTCTCGTTGAAAGCACAATCGACAGACATCCCCAACCAACAAGGGGAGGAGGAAGTGGCGAGTGAAGATATCACTGCCCTTGAAATCGCCAGCGAACTTGGTCTTACAGCTGTAGCCAAGAGGATTATGACGTCCGACAAGGACGATCTGAAGAGCAGCCCAAATACTCTGTCATCATCTCTTGCACTATCAGTCAGAAATAACCATTTGGACATCACGTCACTCCTGTTGGAAATGAATGCGCCCGTCTTCTCTGCATTTATTGAGGCCGCTTGCACCAACAATGTTCAGGCCATGAGATCTCTGATGGCACATGGAGCCAAACTCAACGATGAAGATCATCTCAGCTCGTTAGCGCTTAGAAAAGCCGCCTCCACAGAGAGTTTAGATGCAGTCAAGCTCCTGCTCAGCGAAAACGTTGATATTATCGAGGCTGACACTGACGGCCGATCTGCCATCCATGCCGTGGCTATCGGGGGCGTGGTGGAGATGCTGCGAAACATCTCGAACCTTGCAGGCTTCGACATCAATGCCGGGGACAACAAACAACAAACAGCTCTTATGCTGGCCGTGCAATTCGACCACGTCAAACTCGTCCGGGAGCTGTGTCTGAAGAATGCGGACGTCACCGTGACTGATTCCCAAGGTAAAACCGCGCTACAATATGCTGTCTCAAAGGACATTAACATCACAAGGGTTCTTCTTGAGCACAAGGCCAGTGCTGTGGTAGGTGACATAGAAGGCCAAACGGCTCTCAATGTGGCGTGTAGATTTGGATATGTAGAGGTTGTGGAAGCCATGGTGAACAGTTTGGATAACGCATCCTTGCTCAACCTGGTCCATGAGGATCAGGTCGAGAAAAACACGCCACTGCACATTGCAGCCAAATTTGGGTATACAGCAATTGTGAGGCTCTTACTTGGCAAAGGTGTGAATGTTAGGCTTGAGGACTCGTCTGGTAATACAGCTATTCAGTTATCCGCATCTGCAGGGCACCTGGATGTACTCAGGGTTTTGCTGGAGCATCATCTGTCCCGCCGCGGTGACTTTGCACCGGAGGACTTGGAACCAGTTGGTGAGGACACAAAGAGCCAATTTGCGGAAGAGCTTGACAAAGTCTTGGACAAAATGACAGCAGCGAAAGAATGCAACGAGCTGCTCTATCGGGCCGTCACATCTGGGCAACTCATTGTCGTACGATATCTCCTGAACTACATGGATTCCTCCCACCCAAGCATACCCATTCAGACTTCTACCCTTGGCGAAAATCTCCTCAACATTGCCGCCTCCAAAGGATATACCGAGATTGTGAGAGCTCTCCTACCAAGGTTCAACCCAAATGTTAAGAATGCCGAGAACCATACTCCTCTTGATCTTGCTGTCTCAGGCAGGCATCGGGATGTCATTCAACTGCTCCTTGACAGCGGCGCGGACCCGAATGTTTCGGACTCTGACAGATGGACTCCATTGCACATTGCAGCTAGATCTGGTCTCTACGAAATCTTCGAAGACTTGCTGTGCAACGGCGGAGACATCTATGCGCGGACCATATTGAAGGAGACGGCTCTGCACCTGGCGGTTGGGTTTCCAGATATTGTGCGGCTACTAATAGCCGCCAGTGCCGACTTGAATGCCAAAGACTACAACGAGGCTACGCCCTTGCACCTCGCCGTTCGAGCAGAGAGCATCACCACGATCAAGCTGCTTCTCCTGGCTGGGGCTGACTTGGATGCTGTGGATGAGAACGACAAAACCCCCCTCCACTACGCCATCGAACTCGGGAGCGCAAGGACCGTCAAAGAGCTTTGGGAATCTGGCCCCAAGTTAAACAGACGACCATACAAGAAACTGCCACCTCTGATACAAGCTTCTGAGGCCAAAAGCTTCGATATCGTACGAATAATTCTAGGAGAGACTCTGTTGGCTGACAGCACGAACGATGCGCCAGATCATGACAACGCCGGATCCTGTCATAACTTGCAAGACATGACACTGCTGGATGTGAACGCCGAGACTAGAGACTCCAGAACGGCCCTTTTAATAGCAGTGATGGCAGAGCAGCTAGATATCGTCAAAGCTCTCCTGAAGCTAGACGCAAACCTAACATCAAGGGGCAAGTCAGGCAGAACCCCACTGCTTGAGGCTGCAGACCTTGAAAATACAGAAATATTTGAGGCACTGCTTGAAAAGGGGGCGGATATTCGCTCGCAGGACGAGGAGGGCAATACTGCTCTACACCTTATCCTAAAATCCAATAATTTAACTTTGACAAAGCGGCTGATTGAACTCTTCAAGAATGAATCCATACTAGACATGCAGGACGCATCAGGACATACGCCACTACACCGGGCGGCCTATAATGGATCGGTAGCATTCGTTGAGCTTTTGGTGGAGGCAAAGGCCAATCCCAATATCCAATCGAACTTTGGGAAGCTTCCTATCCACCAGGGCTCTGACAATTACAACATTACTCTACTATTAGCAGACGCGGGGTCCAATCTCGATACAACAGATCAAGACGGATGGACTCCTCTGATGCAGTGTGTTTTCTGGGAACGCTTAGATGTCATCGAGCTGCTCCTGGAGCGGGACAAAAACGTTACCCGCGTAGACAAAAAGGGGAGGACACTACTTCACATTGCCGTAGACTGTAACGATACCGACGTTCTGCGGCGATGCCTGAAACTTGGCTCTATAGGCATTGATACTAAGGACAATGCGGGAAGGACGCCGCTTCACACTGCTGCTGCTTCTTGGCGGAGAAGTGCCTTTAATATTATGTCTATATTACTCGAACACGAGGCAGCCATAGCAACGATGGACAACGAGGGTCATACGCCTCTCTGGACGGCAATCGGATCATCAGACACCCAAATGTGCTCTTTGTTGATGTCCAAAGGGGCGAAAGTGAATGAAAAGAACGGCAAAGGGCAGACGGGTTTAATAGCTGCTAGAGACGTACCAATATTGGAATGGTGCCTGGCGCAAAAGTCGGAAAATGGAGAGCGCATCTGGACCACAGACGAGCTTTTGGAAGCACTGTCAGATTGCGCGGTGTCTTCTTCAAACTACAATAGAGAAGAGACCGACCGGAACAGGGCTGATTTGCTTCTGGATCAGATGGATACGGCGACTTGGAATACCAGACAAGCCTTCATTGCTCTCCGATCCTGCTTTGAGATCAACTTCGTTGAGGGGATACTTAACGCCAGAGATTTTCTCGAGAGTGCCTCGCAAGTTACAGATGATGACATGTGGACTTTCCGCCATTTGCGATACCACATGGCGCCGGAGATACGCACACGCCGTGAAGAATTGCTAGCTGGCGAGAAACCTAAGGATAAGACTCTATTACCGTCTGCTCTACTTGCATCAATGCCGCCGCCGGCTGAAAGCATTGATGCCGACCGCTGGGAGGTCACTACGCTCTCCGTCACGAGCAAGGCAACTGGTAGCCGCGCCTCGCCTCCTCGCCCCCTCGTATGCTTATTCTTTACCAGAAGGTGTCAACTAACAGTTGGACAGATAATGATACACAGACCTTTAGAGCCGACCACCCATTTGCGATCCGTGGTGAGAGCCACGCGTACTTTGAAGCAGAGGCATCAGCCCCTGAGTCGCAGCAGGGTCCTGTCAATTTTGCCATCGGCCTTTGCGGAGAGTTTGTTGACCTTGGCAGCACTCTTCCTGGGACCTACCATAACCCCTCCATCGGATTCCACAGCGATGACGGCCGCATTTTCATCTCTGGATTCAATAATGAGAACCAACAACTAGAGTCGCAGAAGATAGGACCGTTCGCACAGAGTGTCAAGATAGGGTGCGGTATCGACTGGAGCGAAGAAAAGATCTTCTTCACTCGGAACGGAGAGATTGTTGGTGAGTTGAACTGTCTGACGTAAGTGAGAGGCTGAAGTTGAGGCTGACTGTCAATAAAGCAAAGGTTGAGACACGTATTGTTCACTGGAAACTCTACCCCATTGTGACCATCTTCGAATCTACGCTATGTACCATTAATGTTAATTTCTCCGGGGACTCGGATCATCCATTCATATACAAGGCTATCACCTAAGAGCTCAAGTAAGTATAATTTATAAATATGAAAGTTATATAAAATTAGTAAAATTATTAATGAATTCTCCCAGGTATAGAAAATAAACTGTCTTGCCACTGTGTATTCATAGCCAGTTCATGGACTTAGGCCATGGGACTATAACAGACTCCATGAATATCCGTAGCTTCTATACAAAGTCACTCGTCTCTTAGCCTGAAGGTTTATAATCCATCCGAAAAAACGTGGGATTCTATCCGGACTCAGGCTTCTATCCGAACTTCGATGCGGTCTGGCACTAAACTTAATCATTTTAGCTCTAGCGGGTAGAATCGAAGCTTATGACGTCCGATCCTGTGTTATTTGTTGCGCTGCTCAAGTAATCACCGGAACTACTTTTCTTGCACCGAACATGATTATTTTACTATATATTGCAACACGTATCTACTCTATTAATGCGAGACACTCCAAATCTAGATCAGGAATTCCCACATTTCCGTCTCATTAATATATAGTTTTAAGATGAAGAAAACGATATTGATCATCGGCGGAACAGGTGCCCAAGGCGTACCAGTTTTCAAAGGTCTATAGCCTTCTCTTGAACAAATTTCTGTACTTCTGCTAATAGAAAGCAAAGCCTTGACCTCAGATTCAAAGTACAACTTGCGCATAGTCACACGAAATGCTTCATCAAAAGACGCCCAGGACCTGGCAGCGATACCGGGAGTGACCATCCATGAAGGAAACGCCTATGATGAACCGACTCTTCGTCAGGCTCTCCACGGCGTCAACGGCATCTTTGTCAACACCAACGGACTTGCCATTGGAGAAAAGGCAGAGGTATACTGGGGCATCCGTCTCTATGAACTGTCTCGAGAATTTGGCTTGGAGCACTTTGTATACTCAAGCGTTGAGTATTCATCCAAGCTTGGCAATTTTCAAGCCAAATACCGATCTTTCCTCGATGCAAAGGGAAAAGTGGCTGATTACATCTCCGCTCAATCAACAACTCCAATGGCCTGGTCGGTGTTGACGGCGTGTACATACATGGAGTCTTTGACGGAGCTTCTTCGACCAACTCCTGACCCCAGCGACCCGACTACGCTTGTTTTTGCTGCTCCTCTTGGGTCGGCGAAATTTCCTTTGATGCACCTTGAGGACTACGGAAGATACGTTCGATGGGCCTTTGACACCCCGGCTCGCAGCAATGGCCTCAATCTGCACATTGGCACAGAAGACGTCAACTGGAGTGATCTTGCAGCCACTTTTACTGAACTGACAGGTAAAAAGGCGGTATACAAAGACTTTACTCTAGATGAATACTTTAGTCGGGGAACTGTGCCAGATCCAGAGAGAAAAGTTGGCCATTCAGCTGATCCCAACGATCCCACTTTGCTCACCTACAGGCAAAGCTATGGCGGGTTCTGGAACTGTTGGAAGGATGAGCTGAGTAAGAGAGATTACGATCTGCTTGATGAGATCCTGCCGACTAGAGTCAAATCTGTCCGAGAATGGATGAAGAAGACGGGATACACTGGAGAGGCAAAGTCAGTCCTAAAAGATTACAGAGATAGAACTGTGGTGCGGAAAGTCAGTAATATGCCATAGAACATGGCTTTTAAATTGAATGGATTACCGCTGTATCAAATAAATCACATATTAATATGTAATTTTGCCAACACATATCCAGTGTCTAGCGATTGCGTATTGGCCCAGCTAAGGGATCAGGCCGAAGAGGCTGATATACCATCTCGATATGGTAGCGTCCCCAATCTGAAACTATTTGAAGTCGCTGGAGGATTTGTACAGATAAATTGAAGTCATTTGACCATTTTTATAGATAAAGATTCTGCGACAAGTAACACTAGAACATGGTATTGAGAGATTTGCGAAGAGTATGTTGGTTAGCATTGTGCTCCTGTTCTTCCTGTATAAGTCGTCCGCGAGTCCCAACGACGTGTATAAGCAGGGAATAATACTGAAGCCACGTGACTATCGCAGCCTTGAACATCGGTGCCTAATTCAGAAGCCCAATCTACACAGATGGACAGCCAACTCTGTTTCATTTCATCCGTCGTGATTGCACCAGATTCTTTTCGACGGCGTTGCTATGGAAAACTCCATCATCGCGAGACTAGCAGCTATCTCGCACGAGCTTACTGTAGCCGCCGCTAATCTCAACTTCGACTTCACACTAATCAAGGTGGAGGCACCCAAGGAATACAGTGGAGTGAATGACAGTCTTACAGAGGTACGGCGAGAGAATGCCGAGAACGGCGCCCTCCATAGGACGGCCAGGAAGCTCGGAGCTCTCTTTGATGGAATCCCTCCTCCGGCCGAGCATTTGCTGGCAGCTTATGGGAACCGAGTCAGCGAAATCTGCCAGAAGGCAAAAATAAACCCCCAAGACAGGGAGCGCCATAGAATATTCGCCCGATATTGCGGCACAGACTCTAGCAGCCTGTGGGCCGCTGCAACGTCTGGCACAAATGCCATTGCGGTTCACTTGCTTGCCTGTATGTTGGCAGAGGCGTTTACAGGACCCGAGTCTGTTGCGCTTTGGTGGCAGCTTATTGAAATGAGAAAGGCTGAAATAGGAGCCACCACCAAAGACGCCACATCGATTGAGGACATTGCAAAGGCGCTTGCTTGCAAACAAGAATTCTCTCGGGATGAGCTTGCATCATGGGACAATAGTGCCAGATCATGGGTACAAACAGCAAATAAAAAAAACAAAGGAGCAAAGGAGCAAAGCACTACATTACACTGATAAGACCGGTCTGGCTGTGAACAAGAATTCTGATCCCTATCACAGTGTTATGCTTGCCTGGAAAGATGCCATGTCTTCAATGGACTCTTTGATCATGGGTGTTCCACAGAAGGTGAGAAACGGCGCAATCCTCTTGGCAATAAGATCTTGGCACCTGTATCCCGATTTATGCGTCTTGAGTCATGGTCCAGAAGTCATATCTCAGAATGACGGGCTTATTCCAAAATCCGGGATAATAACCGTCGATGTAGAGCATTCAGATGAAACTGCTGGCAGTATTTCATGGTCATTGCCTTTGTCATATTTACGATACTACGGAGACCCGGTCATTGTCAATCAAACACTTGGCGTGACCTCCAATCGGATCTCCATGGATCAATTTCGCTTTGTCCTGCTTAGATGCGTCATTTCCACATGGTCTACATTCACCAATTCAGTGGACACATCACTTGATCTCTTGATGACACTAATGAAAGCGTTTCGGCGGCCTGAGAGATCGACCCCAGATTCGAAGAATTTGAAGCGCATGCAAGAGATGGTGAAGAAAACTTCGTGGCTAGGGCAAATTCTTACGGCGGCTGAGGACCTGTCTTCCGTTAGCGAAATTGAGAGAGCGACAGCGAGAAAGCTGATGGAATATGGTCGCCGCTATGGCCAATTTCTCTGCCATAAGAATGAGCATCCATCACCATTTTTTGGACTTTCCCATATCCCATCCTTGTTTTCCCTGCTGGATTCAGAGGCCAGAATGGGATACCTCGGTCTCTCCAACAGCAATTGTGTGATCCGATACTTTGACAGTCCGGATCATCCAGAGTTTGCAACCATCGAGCCTATCGATGAGCATTTTGGCTCCCAAAGAGAAAGTGGCTACATTCGTCAACCAACTCCTCCTTCAAAGCTGGGAATGCATTTACGATGGATCCCTGTCAAGTCAAATTCAGCCGCATGTTCTTGTGAAGGTATCTGTCGGGAAAGTGCTTATACTGTTACTTCTACTTCTACTAGAAAATTTCGATTCAGGAAGACGAAGAACGTACAGCTGGTACCACCCTGCCCTTGTATGCAGAAGGGAGGCTGTTATATTAATTGTCACGACAAACAAGCAGGGCATCGTCATAATTGTCTTCTACTTCCTCCGAGGGAGCGCATAGACAAAATTGAGCAACTCGGTGAAGGATGTTTACCAGTGCACATGATCACTGGTCACTTAGCATTTGGAAGCGGAGAAAACTTCTTAGATACGTTTATAAAACTATCCCAAGGTATTGTTTATGAGTTCTCCTATTTGAACAGTTATTTTTTCCTATTTAAACAGTAATAGTCTGTGCGCTGCGCTAAGTGGCCCGTGCACACTAAATTTCCAAAACCATAGCCAACTTTAAGTATAAGAAAAATAGACTAAAAAAATAAAAAAAATATTTTAAAAATATTTATAGCTTTATTACACTATAATTTTATGTAATTTATTTTTAAAATTTATTTTAAAGGCTATTTTCAGCTGTAATCTTAGAATAACTTTACTATAGGATTTCTATATAAATATTATAAAAATTACTAGTGCACTTAGTATTTTTATATTATTTATATAAGTTAATATCTAAATTTAAAATATTTTATAAAAATCTTTACTATTTATTTAAAGATAGTAACTTTAAATTTTTATATTTATGCCTTAAAAAACTACCTTTTAAAATTAAAATTAAATATTTAAAAAATCTTTATAGTTATATTATATAATAAAATACTAGAAATATTTTTTTAAAATATTTTATAAATTTTTTTTAATATGCTTTTTACTTACTTTAAAAAGTAGTACAGCTGGGAACTGTCTAGTGCACAGACCACTACTGTTCAAATAGGAAAAAACTACTGTTCAAATAGGAGGACTCTTGTTTATTTAACTTGTTATCAGCCTCTCGTTTCCATCTCTCTTCTCTATTTCTTGTTGTTTCCTTTTCTATCAATAATTAAGAGACTGACATGCATTAGAACAGAGTAATCCCTCATATGCTGCAAAATTTGCGACATTACAGTTCTACATTGGTGATAGCAAGTTGGCGGAAATCCTTAGCACTGGGCCGATGACCAATATCAGTCCAGACCCTGATTCTCATCATCGCCTGTTTGACCCTGAGCCTAGCCGTATGGCCCACCACTTTCCTGCGGACATTTTCAAAGAAGCATTTGAGTTGTATCCCTGCAATTACGGTAAACTCATTGGGTGGTTCGAGGCACATATTAGCACAGAGAATCCCCTCTACAAACAGGCATTGCGTGGGTGTGCTCAAGCACTCGAGATGTATGGACGCCTTCCCGATGCAACTGTCGATCCAACAATTGTTAGCAAAATTTCACTTGCCGATGCGCCCTGGGTATTTCCTGCTGGAAAGTTTTCTCTACCTTCCACGCGACCAACATTGTCGAGATCAAAAGCATTTGCGTGCATCACCATGTTTGAATGTGGCCAATTACTAGATGTGTCCCATTTCCGAGAAGTATTCGCAATTACTTCGAACGACGCCATATTTGTTGCAACTCCACTACTTGCTGACCCACACGACGTCCCTATAGAAGCCGAAATCAAGAGAGTCCTGGGCAATATTGGGAAGCCAGGCGTGTCACTCCTTGTTCCTCCGCCGGAGCCTAGAATTGGGGAGATGAACACGGATATGTGGAATTTACTAAATCACAACAGCTTCTCAGGCGAGATTGAAAACTCTTTTCAAAAAACATCGATGCATTTAAGTCTTACTCAATACCAGCAAGGCTTGCTCGGCCAGACCAAAAATGAACACCATATAGATAACAACACTGTACTACATGAAGCACTCGTTCAAATTTTTGACAGCTCAGAATGGGTCGGTGATCTGAACGTTTTTTCTGCGCTCAACAGCCCTCTCATCTCTCGGATTTACTGTAATTGCTCAGGAGAGAGGCTTTCATCTCTCAATACCCTTCAGCAGTCATTCAGAATGATTGTAGTTGATAGTTGGGAGGAGCTCTTGATACCACCACTAGATCCATCCATATCCGTTGTACGAACAGCGGGAAACTGGATAGGGAGGTTGGCAGCCGTCGGTATCAGTATTCGTATGGGACGGTTGACAGTTGTGCTCCCAAGAAACAGATGCTGAGGGTGTACGGGAAAACACATATTACATTTGAGGGAAAAGCACAAATTCCCTTTAGGAGAACAAAAGCTTGACAAGCTTGTCCTAATATTGTAACACACTTCGACCTGTCTGATTTAGATTGCCAGTGCCAATAGCCACTTTGTCGTTATAAGTATACTTGAACTCCGCATTCAGGGGACAGATATGCTCCCTCGAAGGTTCATAGTCTAGTTAGAAGCAAGCATCCAGAAGCATAGTACCAGACGTTGGCTCATACAATCCTTCTGATTCATATTCTTCATACAACACAAGCGTTACAGATCATTCTAGCCACTACTTACGACATAGAGGCCTATTCAGATTACTGCCAACATAAATGAGTTTCTTAGCCATCAAAAAGACATAGTAACCAGGCCTGAAACCAAAAAGAAACAATTGACAATCTAATGAGATACCATCATCCGTCCACCTTCAATTCCAACAAAAGAATACTCCTTTTCAATCCCCATGAGCACGAGGGTAGTATTGCGTACCCATGGATGTACCAGCCCAGGCTGAAACTCATCTCGCAGCGTACCGCCATTCCCGCGCTGTACTCTATCGCGGAGTATTTGGTGAAACGGATTAGGTTAACCCACCTCTTCTCCAAGCCAGAGATTTCGGCTATCTACTTCGATGCAATCTAGACAGTCCAGCCTGATGGTCACTTTTGGGCGCGCAGCAGCAATTCTCGTGTTCCAGTCGAGAGAGTCGCGCATAGCTTCCAACAAATCTCTGTAGCTACCGTGATTAGACTTAAAGCACAGACAATTTAGCTCAATAGTTCGAATAGAGCCCGGCAGCTTTGATAAGAAAGAAACAAGATTGCGCTGCGAAACAAGAAATCTCGTTGGGCCAAAATGTCGTAGCTTCGGCCATTGCTCTATCGGAAAGATGTCATGGAGAAGGGCAAACTCGGGACCAGGACCTCTCGTCCAGCTGTATCCAAGATCTGTGTTTAGGTGAATATGTTCCAATTCTGAGGCCACTCCCAATGCGCTTCGCAAGTGTCTTTTTAAGAGACTCCCAATCGCCGGGTTCCTGTTGGCCAACCATTAGAGCAAGATCAAGGCGGCTGAACCCAGGTCTTTGAAGAAGACCAACAAGGTGTCTGTATTCTGGACTAGGCTGATCGAAAAAGCGGCAAGTTATGCCGGTTGGCAAGAGGTGGGTGTCCAGCACAAGCTCTTTCACTGATGCTGCTTTATGTTCTGCGAGACAGCGGATTACTTGCTTGAATCCTCGCCATTTCCCTTTGTTCTCTTCTACCCACTCATCAGCCGGAAGATAGGATTCGCCCGAGACCGGCCAACCACGTGGAATGCTGTAATTCAAGCCATATGGCAATGTGCGGATCATCGGCGTTTTGTACAGAGGAGCAAACAACGTCCCATGAGCTGCAGGCGTGATGGTGATTCTCTTCAAAGCCGGGAAGCGATCAAGGCCATACTCAAATGCCTTGATGTCCAAGTCTTCTGCTAAAACCCTGCGTTGCTCGTCTAGGAATTGGCGGTAATGCCACCAAGATTCACCCTTGGTCAATTCTTCTTCCATCGCTTTGACCATGGGTGCGATAAATGGCAAATCAAGCCTGTATCGATCGAACCTTGCTTCAACGAGGTCCAAATTCTGACGGCACTCAGTCAAGAAGTCATCCGGGGGGGTCATCTTCATGAAGCATGCCCCATTGCAGTCCATTCGAGACCACTAGACGCATCAACCCTGAAATCTCGTTCAAACCGCGCCTCGTCCCAGATGATTTCACGCACACAATGTCTAAAAACATTGTGGTCTGCAACGGATCGAAACACATTGATATCTATGGGATTGGCGCTTATAAACACTCTATCAAGAGGCAGAGGGGTGCTTGAAAGTGACTTGCAAGCAAGACGCATTTTTTAACATCACGGCCCGGTAAGTAGGTTGCAATCTGGTCCCAGAGCTCTTTGGGTAAGCTGGGTAGGGACATTGATGCCGCAGACTGTAATGGCAGAGCAATATAATGACTAACAAGTAAAGCGGTTCCAGGAAGTCAGCAATAGGCAAATGTTTTAGAGAAGGGAGAACAATTTGAAAGCGGATGCCCCTCCCTTGGTGTTTTATGTTGGCCGGTGTACTCCGTAAGCACATGTAGGCCGATCCTTGGCTTGCATCCTTGCACTTCCGAGCTGATTGGATCGTTTACATGGACAGAGAAACCCGTGATGGGTTTGGTCTTGTTTGTTATCAAGTGAATGATCACGCATGTAGTACTACAACTACCCGCGTGGGATTTATTTGTAATAGCTATCTAGGTAGGTAGGCATCCACGACTTGTATACATGTAGGTATAGAGCAGCTGTCAGAGAGATGCCAGAGATCAATACTCTCAATGCTACCTGTAGAGATAGTAGCGGCGAATCTCTACTCCGTAGAGGTGGCTGAATGCACTGATGCTACACTGCCTCATACTCTTCTTCCGTTCGACTCGTACCGGCAGATTCTGGCTCTCGGGCACTTATTGTAGCACCAACGGGCAGCGTATTCGCATGTTGTCCTGAACCATTGTGGCGAAAGCCTTCAGATTCTGGCCTCCATGAATCCAATGGAGGATAGGCTGTTTCAATCTTGGCCTCTCCTCCCGCCGCCACTAGGCAAAGGCAAAAGAGGCCCATCTTGACGGTGAGCCTCTTCTTTCCTTGAGCGCTCCAAGGGATAGTAGTATATTCCGGAGACTGGTATTCCCTGTTGGCGGGATTGCTACTTGCATAAGAGGCAGCGCCCAATGACTCGACAATGGACATGGCCTCTAGCTGCGATGAAATATCCGTGCTCCCCGAGGCAATCCGCCGGTGTGTTAGCTGCGTCGACTGCCTCGGGGATCGGTTCGAGGCTAAGCCGTGAGCCACAGGCTCCCGGGACAGTCTCAAAACAATGAGGTGGAGGTCGGTGATGATGAAGCCGTAGCGACAACCCGACCTTACAGCGTACGTATTGACCTGTGACATGGGCAAGGTCCATTGGTGGCGTGTATACCTGTCTCGAGACTCTTCCATCTCTGGCCGCCATTTAACGGACAGCTTAGTGTCGCCTGGTAGGAGGTTATGGTAGCCGTCTGGCATTTGGTCTTTCGACACGAGGCCCCAGTCAGACGATCCAGTCCAGCTTCCGGGGGCAAGATAGATGGACCCATCACCCCAGCCTAAAGCTTGGGTCGCATGTCCCAGCGCCCAATTGACAACGGGGAACATGAATCTGGAGAGAAATATATCCAGGCTGTGCTCGTCCCAGATCTCCCGGTCATAGCTGCAAGTCGGCTCCAACAGCGGGGGGTCTCCGGCCAAGGATAGAACGTCTCCATAGATGGAGAAGAGATTCTTGTAATTGAACTCTCTCCACGGCCGCCAACTTTCCACATGAATCCAGCCGTCGCCAATGGTATTTGGCCCTTCCTTTGCCAGGTTCTCGAGAGCAGGGTTTCTGCTAGCTAGGGCGTCGAGGATTGTCTTGGCCATGGACGGGAAGATGAATGGAAAACAGGGGGCTTCGGGTATGATTCAACCAACTACAACAAACTGAGTGCATTCCGGGCTGGGCTATGGGACAGCAATACCCAAGGTAGATATAAGCGCGCACTTTTCACGCCGAAAGGCATTTCGCCATGGGACGGTGCTGCAAGCTTGGGTATCTATGCAGATGCATGTTGGTTGAGCTGTACAGCTGCGAGGAATCCGATTGATCGAGGCATCCCAAGCGTGAGCTGTTGCCCAAGGTCATGGACATGATCATGAAATATACATGTACCTGTAGTTACACACCAAATGCTAGCCGTGACAGGCAGTGGATTCTCGGTATGAAATCACAGCCGAGCAGATGCTGCTGAGAACATGAAGGAAAGGATCCATATCCACCCATTCAATATCCATGGATTTTATCAAAGAGATGCAGATGGATAAGATACCGGGAGGTTTTACACGGAGTGATGAGCTGCGTTGAAGCGCACATCTGTAGGTACATGTACGGAGTACCTACCTACCTACCTAGGTATGCAAGGTACCTAAACTACCTAAGGTACCTTAATGCGCTAAGAATGCGGCCCCGGTGCTATAATTCTCCGCCATCTCCCTAGGTACCCAAGTGTGGATGTGCTCATGGATGACAATATAGCATTTGATTTCTTCAACAAACACCAACTCGCTACAGTTGCCCTCCCGCCCGAATACAATGCGATTGCCATCAAGCGCTTGAAATGGCCGTCTCACAGCCAACCATCCAAACCTTGACGGAGCGACATGAAGCCCAGAAGCAAGCGCCGTTTCGCGATGACCAACCCATGGTTGGCCCTTCAGATTGTTCCTGGGCGAGCATCCGACGACCACGGTTGAGAGCCTGCCCTCTCCCGCACAGCTTCATCTGGCGCGAAAAGGTTGGGTATGGCCTAGATGGAACAGTGTGGAAAGTCGAGGTCAATGGCCAGCCCTACGCCCTCAAAGTGGTGAGCGAACCTGGGCCCCTGTGTGTAGAAGCCGCAGCTAATCGGATACCTCGCTGCAGTTTTGGGATAATAAGCCGCCGAGCGGAACTCGGTATTGGGCTTTCCAGAGAGAATGCCAAATAGCCGCCCTCCTCCAGACGATCCGAGCCGCCGTCGAAACCTCAGCGGAGCCCGTATACCTCAAGAAGGAGCCGAAGACGTGGAAAGACGCCGTCCGAAACCTCTACTCCTTCTCCGACGAGGGCCGCCTCAAGCCAAAGATACGAGATACCGCCAACACCATCTCCATCACAACATGCTCTTTCCCCCGAATCAGAGAGTGCTATGGGTGGCTCACCATCAGCGGCGCAGAGTTGTCTGGTCTAGGCCCCAAGCTCTGGCCTACAGGTGTCGTGCTGGATCGCGTCAAACGCCAGATGTCGCCCTATGAGGAATACTTTGCTATTCTTTACGAATTTGTACCTTCCCAAGAAGATGCAGATGCCAATACTGCTGTGGATATAAGACGGGCTATGCAGGCGCAAATCGACTTGTTCTGGCGAGCAGGCCTATGTATGACTATTAAGAGGAGCGAGAATTGGAAGCAAGGAATTTTACTGGATATGGCAGACCTTGTTTCTCCCTGGCATGCCGAGTGGAATCGCTTTCTTTACGATGGATTCGCGGCCGATTTTTGCGATGGATTTTGATGCGAGCTTGACTTTGTACTTTTTACTACATGATACCCGGGTTAGGTCAAGAAAATTCTTGACACCCAAGCAACTAATTTCTGCAGTCAGTTTGCGCAACGGATCGAATAGATACGCAATCTCATCATTTTATATGTTCAATCACCATCACCGCAAGCTTTGGGAAATCTGCGTGTCACTGTGTCACTGTATTCTTGTTAAATGCAGTTGATGCAATTCTATTGATTTATGTACGTTTTACTTTCTTTTTACTTCTATAAGGCTCTTGGCCAATGCTCATGGGTATTCATCTCGTTACATATCGTGTCCTCGTCGTGTCCGAATTTACAGCTTGATGACGGGGGTGTTGGCCGCGGCCTTTTCGCCCTCGGTGTTGAACAGGTTAATGTTCCACTTGGGGTTGTCTATCATGGCAACTGTCAGCTTCTGTTTCTTTCCTCAAGTGGATATAAGACTCACAGTTGAAGGGAATGTTGAAGCGGTAGGGGGTCTCGCCGAGCTTGTTCAGCGCAGCGATAGCCTCGTCGTCCAGGTCGACCTCCTGGAAGTTCTCGGCAATGCGAGCCAGGGTGACGGACTTGGGGATGACGGTGTGGCCGCCAATCTGGGACCAGGCGAGGATGACCTGGGCGGGGGTGACGGGCTTGCCCTGCTTCTTGGCCAGGTTCTCGGCGACGGCCTTGACCTCGTCAGAGTTGACGAGCAGAGGGAGGCCCTTGGTGTTGTTGCCAAAGGCGGAGTAGGCGGTGATGATGATGCCCTTCTCGGCGCAGTACTTGATCAGGGGCTGGTCGGGGAGACGAGGGTGGCGCTCGATCTGGTTGGCGGCGGGGACGACGCCGGTGGCAGCAATGACGGCCTCGAGCTATATTGTGTGTTAAATTGCCTGATTGAACATTATTCTGAGGTGAGTGCAAGACGTACGTGCTCAATGGTAAAGTTGGAGACACCGACGGAGCGGACCTTGGACTTGGGCAGCTCGGTCATGGCCTTCCAGGTCTGGACGATGGAGACGTTGCGGTTGAGGAGAGACTCGGAGCCGTCAGCGGCCTTGGGGAAGAGGTTGGCGCCGGGGGCAAAGGCAACGGGCCAGTGGATGAGGTAGAGCTGTGAATCGAGTTAGCTTCTGCTGCTTGCTGCTGCTTCTTGCTTCGACTCGCAATCATTCGATTCTGCCTCAGTGACATCGAATCGAGCTTGATTGAGCCGGATCTGGGTTTACATACGTCGAGGTACTCGAGGCCGAGCTCGGCAAGGGTGTCGTCCAGGGCAGGAGCAACATCCTCGGGGTTGTGGGCGTTGTTCCACAGCTTGGAGGTGATGAAGATGTCCTCGCGCTTCAGGCCGGGGACCTCAGCAAGGGCCTTCTTGATGCCCTCGCCAACCTCCTTCTGGTTGCCGTAGACCTTGGCAAGGTCGAGGTGGCGGTAGCCAATCTTGAGAGCCTCGTAGACACCGGCGCCAACCTGGCCGGGGGCGGCCTGCCAGGTGCCGTAGCCGATCTGGGGGATCTTGTGGCCGGTGTTGAGGGTGACGGTTCGTCCGGAAGACATGGTTGCGGTGATGCTGAAGGGTCGAGAAAACGAGTTGCAAGTCGAACGGGCGAGACTGAGGCGAGTCGAGGACGAGAGAGATGAGATGGAGAGGAAAGAGGGCCGAGTCAAGAGACGAAGGGCAACCATTTTATTTATGGACAGGTCTGTACAGACAAGTATACACTATACTGTACACTACCTACCTACACTACTATACTAGGTAGATACTACCCAGCACATTAGTGTACGACACGACGCAGACTTTTGAGACTACCGGGGAAGCTTGGATCATATCGATCGACCAAGGCCGTCTATCCAACTCGGTCCATTGCCTTCTGTGGGGAATGTCGGAGTTTATGCATCATGAGGAGCGTCGTGGGAGGCTTGCCGCGGCGTATGTTTGCCAATTTTTTTGTCTCCATTATAAATCAGGGCACGTTGGGGCGAGTCATGGCAGGCGATCAACAGTTACGAGCGGCAATTTAGTATTGAGACAGAAGATGTAATTGCATGTATACTGGTAGTATTGTAAATTATTTTATTTATTATTTATATTCATGCTTCTCTTGTTTTGCTTCCATTGTGTTCATCCTCCTCCTCGTGATAAGAGCACATCTACGCTTTTTTTTTTTTTTCCCCGCGGCCCAAAGAGGAAATCCAGACCATGCACGCAATTTTTTAGGTGATGAGGGGCGTAAATTACGTACTGGTACTAGTGCTTGTACCTCTCAGGTCGCGGAACACTGACACGAGCAGCGGACATGTGGAAATAGCGCCTGATTCGGGGGCGGCGATACTTGCCAGTACATCGTGGGGGTTCGTGCGGAATCTAGTGCCGTTTGCAGATTAGCGGCGTGGGAGAAGCCAAAAAAGATGAATGAAAAGGTTCTTCAATGATTTGCATGGCTGTTCATAGTCAAGATTGTATGTAGATAAGGGGGGAACTTTGCAAGAGAATCCATAGTCAAAAAGAGGCAAAAGGGCAAATCGAAACAAACAGGCGGCAGAACACGCTAAACTAGAACCCTGATGGCTGCAGAAACGGCAAAAGCCCGGGTCCATTCGGGGGGTGTCTCCAAGTACCAGCCAAGTATCTCCATACCCTCTCCATACCCCAATATTGACCCACGAATTGGGACCCCAATCGCTGCTATTCTCCGCTATTCTCCGCTATTCTCTGCTATTCTGTGCTCTTCTCTTGCTGCGTTCGCTACCCCACGCAATTGGCCCGGTTACATAGAGGTACCTCCGCCCGAAAGCGGGAACGGACAGACTTGCCATTCTGCTCTGGCCGGAGACTTGCCGAATTGCGACGCCGGCTTTGCGTCATCGGCTAATCGATTGGCCGTCCTGCTGTGCTCTGTACTAACTGGCTTCGGATTCTGCCGAGTGTATGTAAGTTGTAATCATCATGATCTCAACTACCATCAAGACGGCAACTACTGCATCTATCATGACGATTGTTGATGTATATAGCATCTTCAGTGTCTCGGATCACGGCTGACTTCATCCTCCCATGTGCTAGTCTAAGCCGGGATCGTGTTTGGCGTCTCCTCTGTGGGACTGCCTTAGCCCTCGTGGCTGTAAGACAAAAGAGGCATCCCGCGAAGCTTGTGTTTGTAGTCGTCCAACTCTATTTGGCAATCAATCAGGCACGCTACCACCATGGCAAAGCGTATTCAGACCAAAATCTGACTCTCCCGCCCCATTCTAGAAGCCTTCTCTTTCTCTCACCGCATCAGGCACTCGTCTCGTCACTGCAGCACTTGGTCGCCTCAGGACTGTTTCTCCCAATGAGACACGTTTTCGTCCTTTTACAAACGTGGGATTGTCATCTCACAGGTTTGATGGAAGCCGTCAGGGCGCCTCAAACATGGCAAACTCATATATTACCCAGACTGTTTGTCAGGCCTCCATCTCCTGAACAACCGAGTCAAAACAATGAACAGAAACCATCTGTGCCAACAGATTTACTCGAATAACCCTTCATCGCTTATCGAACGAGCAAACCGTTTCGGTATCAAAAAAAACGGTGAGGGTAGCTGCTCATTGATGCCAAACCAGGCTGAGGAGCAACGACGAGCCAATACTTGGCGCAGTATCATGGCCTCCCTCTCGGCCAGCAAACTTACATCAAATAGGCGTATAAAATGAACCATTAGCTTCGTAATAAATGCATGCGTAGACTTTCTGCAGAATTAAAACAGACAAGACATTGCCAGCCGGTGTTTGATGCTCCAGACTACTCGCAAGGCTTCACCATGATCTTCCCCATCTTCAACATGCCTTGCTCCATAACCATCACCAACCGCCTCACATCCATCACTCTCGTGATTCTCATGACGGTGAAATATCGTCCTCTGCAGCCATTGGTCTGGCTGTGGGCCTCACTCTCGTCGCAATCGTTGTTGCTGCTCTCGTCTACTGTTGGTGCTGGCGCCAACAAGACCGACACAAGAAGCATCGAAAGCAAAGCTCTCACCGTAATGAGCATCATGCCAATCTCGTCACAGCTGCCAATGGATGCATAACTGTTGAGATTGAGAAGACGCAGAAGAAAAAGGACGGCAGCACGCAAACCGAACAAGGCCCTCCACTGCCAAAGGTGCCCCTATCAATTCATCACCATCAGCATGATGACACGCATTTCCATGGAGACCACTACCATGAGCATCTCCACGAAGGCGACCATATCCTAGACCGCCATGATCTCAATGATGACCCAGATATTCACGGCGATTCCCATCAGAGCAGCCACGGCCGTCATCGCCATCGTCATCACCATCACCGCTTTCACCGCACCCATCAAATCCTCCTTCCCCAAGACCCCATTGCCGAGTTTGAGAAGCTCATAAGCCCTCTTCCCCCTGGAATCCCAGATGCCACTCATGCAGATTTGGAAGCCATTCTCAATGGTCTCGATATCCTGCTACCGAACGAGAATAGTCGTGCTGATATAATTGTCGATGGGCAAGGGACTGCACGCCACGAGGAAGAGTCGAGAGAGCGGCAAAAGAAGAAGCATCATCACCATCACCATCATCGCCACCGCCGCTGCCATCGCCATAAGCGCGTGGCAATTCACTGAGGAGGACTTGGGACGGGTCAAAGACTACACTAATAAACGGGTAAAATAGTGCGACCCAAGAGGATGCAGGTAGAAGAGCATGGTATAGAGATAATAACATTCGTTCTGTGATCCGAATAAGAGTATCAAGTGAAACAGTAAGCAATCTGTCCATCCATCCATCATGATTCGTCAAAGGCCTGCGTATATATCTCACCACAGTCTCGAAAAATGTGAAACGCTCTCAATCCGCCCAAATCGTTCAAAGAAAAACTTGGAACATGAAACATGGAAAGATTTTGGCAAAAGAAATCACAACGCCCATTCGATGCCACATGATGAATTCACGCCGCCTGTTCGCCTTCCGGCGCTCCCTCAGCATGTTCCCCCTCCCGTGAGTGCTTCGAGTTTCTCGATCCTGTGGACCGGCGCCGTGCCTGTGCTTCTTCTTGGAGAACCTGAGGGAATCTCCGTAACAGCAGAGGAAGATGGCAACGCCGGTGAGGAAGGCTGCCAGGGTGAAGCCGACGACGAGGCCGATGATGAGGTTCGTATGGGCGGCAGAGCTTGAGCGCCGTTCTATCAAGGAGATTCCCTGTTTGATAGAGCTTGTGGATTCTATCACGGCTGAGATGGCTGCAAGCTGATGCCGTACCCATTGAGTGTATCCATCTGCTGGTCCATGGCGCCGCAGAGCTTCAAGCTTGGCTGGGTATGGAGGGATATACATGCGCGCGCTGTCTTTTTGAATGTGTAAACAGACGCAGGTGAGTATTAAAAAGATATAACAGAGGTGTGTAGATGTGAATCAATGGTTTGGATAGAATATACTGCTGCACAGTGGCGTTGCATAACGCATTATATAGGTCATTAGACCCCTTTCCCCCCCCCTCCCCCTCCCCCATCACAGCACGAGGCATTCAGATTGGCCGGTGTTGCATACGCATCATACAGCTCCGACCGAGTTAGTCCATCGTACAGACGATGCATATGCAGCTTCTACACGCAAAGGGCCGTCGTTGTTCCTGCGGGCCAGCCGGGCGAGTGAGAGGGCGAGAAAAGCTGGTACGGCACGTAAGTGCATGCATGTAGGTAGGGGGTATCCATCACGAGTGGCATTTTGCTATTAAACGACCAATCAGTATGCCATTTGGCTGAGACGGACGATGGCATACGATGGGATAGACTGATGCGGTGATTCTGATGGGGAGACAATGCATCATGCAGAGGAGAGGAGAGAAGAAGACTGGGATAAGTGTCTGTCTACGTCTGATTGGCGATTAAAAGGCTCGTTTGGAGCAAAATGTCCAATGAAGAGGGACATCCTCGACACATGGACGGCATATGGCACCGAGCATCACTCTTTGACGTGGTGAATATCAAGGATGGAAGACTCTTGCATGTGCTACAAGGGGAGAAAAGGCCGTCACTAACACGCATCACGGCCAACACATCAATCACCCTGCGCCATGCCATGCCATGCCATGCCACTCTGCTATCAACGGATGAAGCGACTAGTACGATAGTAGAAGGAATAGAAGGCGTCTTGAAAAAAGAAAAAAAGGTACCGTGATGCCAAAAACGGCAAACAGTGAAGCTTTTTGCTCTTCTCGCGGGACACGACGCTGCGGGGTGGCCGCTTAAGACGCAGGACAACGCATCAGCATGCCTTCATCTAGTCCTGATTCGACAAGTTCGTTCCAGCAAGGGGGTGCAGCGACGTCGCTTGTTTTTTTTTTCTTGAACTTTTTTTCATTGACAAACTGCAGGTGTCAAATTTGTCGGCGCGATTTGTCTAAGAACGGTCGGGCAGCATTTTGGGGACGAGGTCTGTGAGTGGTGATCGAGAGCGTATGTGATGCAACATGGATGGATGGAATGGTTGGGAGTGAATTGGGCTTCTTTTTCTGCTTGATATCGGCTGAATTGAGGTGACACTGCATATTATACAGCAAGCACATGTATGCACAATGCGACGGAACGAGCACGAGTAACACAGGAGAAGAATGTAGAAGCAGTGTGTTATTGAACTCCATGGGGTATTTGGGCGCCTAATCAGACTCACCCTCGTATGGATTCTCATCCTTTTTACCAGCTTTTTTTGTGATACATCCACGTTGGCACAGATAATACGGAGTGCTATGCTCTTTTTCTCGCCATAGTTGAAGCCTCTACTGCACGCACACAGACACGGAGTGCATACATGTAAGCGCCCCTAGTCCAAATGCCCCGGCAGATGGCCCTCCCGGTGGCAGATAAGGTACAGGCTAGTAGTCCATCCGCTTTGTCAATCTTTCATTTCCAGTCCGTCAAGGCACGCTTGGCAGGACGCTGTCGTCGCAATAGGTGAGATGGAGAGCCTTGCTAGAGATGAACCAGGGGCGCCGGACCTTCTTGGCCCGTCTCCACGAGTCAGGGCAGCTCAACTGGGTAGTCAACCGAAGCTTCAACAACAGCAATCACAATCACAGCTAAGCTCCAAGGGATGATGAAGAATCGTGCAGCAAAACTTCCGCTAAAGATATCTTCAAGCCAACCAACCATGACCGGCCTCGTCGGCACTTGAAGCGACCTTTAGCCACGCGTTCATCCAGCTTCTCTCCGTGTTTGAGCCCCAGAACGGAACCCTCGACGCTTCGCGTTTCACCATCTCAGCCTCCCCTGCAAGACTTCAAACCCCGCAGGCCTCCTAATCGCCTCCCAAGAAGAAGAAATCCAGCCAAACGAAGGAGAGAAAACACAGCAAGCAAGAAATATGACAGCTCTTTCTTCGAGCCGCGTTCCCCCCTGTCCGCATGAATTGCTTTCCGTTGAAGCAGCGCTAGACTTGGCTCACAACAGCCAAGATTCACTGGTTCACGCAACCATGTCTTTGGATCCGTCTCCAGTTAATATTATCGAATAGCTTCAAATCCCTATCCCAGCAGCTGAAAGCTGTACTGTACAGTAGAGAGCGTCTATCCGGTAAACGTTGGAGCCGCACTAATGATAACTCATCCTGGTCTCCATTTTCACAATAAGCCTCTTTCTTACCCCGGCTCCGTCATCCTAGATGCGATTTTCTCGGGTCTGTGTTTCGTTTTTTCTTTTGCGTCCTACAATTTCATCTGTACATGTAGCCGAGTAATGCTTCCCTCTTTTTAAACCTCGTTCTTTTGTTTTTCTTTTTTGATACTCTGTCGCGAAGCTTCCATCCTCAATCATTCTTTTCCATTCGGGAGCTGGCTTCTCTTTTTTTATTTTTGAACGCGACGGCCTTGACGGCTGTTTTTTCGATTGCGACTTTGTCCTTGATTATCGAGCTTCTGCCATTCTCTACTATCTGGTTCTGTTAATATATACGCATCTACACCTATACGCACGCACATGTACGAGTACAAACGCATACGCTTTATATAAGACGGCAATCATTGACATACGCATCATGGCCATTTCGTCCTTTCTCGTCCTTTCTCTAGCCGTGCTGGCCCAGGCACGGCCGAAGCATGCCTTTGAGCCGGAAGACGTCGGCAACACAATCACTCTACCAGTCATTCCAGCGTCACATTCAACAGCCCGAGGGGTGGATGTAAAGGCCGAGGAGGAGGACAAGCCGTTCCACATCCTGCCATTCCCTTACCCAGGCAAACGGGATGTCGAAAGTCGGGAAGAGGAGGACAAGCCATGGCATATCCTGCCGTACCCGAATCCCAGCAAGCGCAAGATTCTCGAAGACGACGACGGTGCGGATGGCAGAATCACCCTCCCCGTGCCTCAGCGGAGAAGCGAGGATGACGAGGACAAGCCCTTCCACATTCTCCCCTTCAACGAGAAGCGCAAGCTGCCGGTCGAGGAGATTCCTTCGGGGACCATTACGTTGCCCATCATCCACGCCCACCGCGGCACCTTGGACAAGCGAGCGGTAGAAGTCCAGGTCGAGAACCGCTCCGACGTCTCGTACTACGCTCAACGTAAGTGCATGACTAGTATCTCAGCTTTACTCGTGATACAGCTGCTAACATGTACATAAAACAGTCAACATTGGAACGCCTCCCCAGACCGTCTACGCCCAAATCGACACCGGCTCCTTTGAGCTCTGGGTCAACCCCGACTGCTCCAACGTGCAAACCTCGGACCAGCGCTTCTGCCGCGCCATTGGCTTCTACGACCCCAAATCCTCGTCCACCTCGTTCGTCACCGGCAGCGCCGCCCAGCTCCGCTACGGCATCGGCAGCGCAAACGTCTCGTACGTCCAGGACAGCATCGCGCTGCCCGGCTCGGCCACGATGAAGGACGTCCAGTTTGGCGTCGCGGACGCCAGCGTCGACGAGTTCTCGGGCATCCTCGGCATCGGCGCCGGCGAGGGTGTCAACACGCTGTACCCCAACTTTGTCGACGAGCTGGCCAGGCAGGGCGTCACCAAGACAAAGGCCTTTAGCCTGGCCCTGGGCAGCAAGACGGAGGAGGAGGGAGTCATAATCTTTGGCGGCGTCGACACGGGCAAGTTCAGCGGCAAGCTCGCCCATCTGCCGATTGTCCCCGCGGACGACTCGCCCGATGGTGTTGCCCGCTACTGGGTCGACATGAACTCGATCTCGCTGTCGCCGCCGACTGGAAAATCAACGGCGTTTGCCAACACCAAGATGACCGTCTTCCTCGACAGCGGCTCGACGCTGACGCTGTTGCCGCAGTCGTTGGTGGACGAGATTGCAGCGAGCCTCGGGTCGACGGCGACGGACGACAGCGGGTTTGCCATTGTGGACTGCGGCCTCATCAACGAGCCTGGAACCATTGACTTTGCATTCGACGGGGTCACGATCAAGGTGCCGTACAGCGAGATGATCCGGTCAGTGTCTTCGCTGCCGCCGCATTGCTATCTGGGGATGATGGGCAGCACGCAGTTTGCGCTGCTTGGCGATACCTTTTTGCGGTCTGCCTACGGTACGTTATCTATTACCCCTGTCTTTATATACATCAACAGTATCCCTTTGTGAAACACAAACTAACGGAATATGTGCAGCCGTGTTCGACCTCACGGGCAACATGGTCCACCTCGCCCCCTACGTCAACTGCGGCACCAGCGTCAAGACCATCACATCCACCTCGTCCCTCCAGGATCTCACCGGCTCATGCAACACCAACGAAAGCGAACAGCCTTCCTCTCCCTCTCAATCGTCATCCTCGCCATCCGCCTCCAAGACCACTTCCAAGGCAGCCTCCTCTACAACCGCTCCCGCTTCATCTACCGTCCAGCCCCCTTCTTCCACGACGGCATCATCTTCTAGTGCGCGCTTGTCGGAGGCTGCTTCGACGACGGCTGCCAACACTGCGAAGAGCAGTGCTACGGGGGGTGCTGATGCGCAGAGTGCGCAGAGCGGCGATAAGAACGGCGCCGGCAAGATGGGTGCTCACGGCCTCGCCATCAGCATGGTGTTTGCGGCGATGGGCTTGTTGTTAATGTAAAGAGAAGCTTGATTTCAAAGAGATGAACTACCTTGTATAATATCGTATAGACTGCCATACCCAGACAAACATGTAGCCTTCATATATAGATGAATAACATATCCATCGATCCCTTTCTTAACCTACTACACAACCTCCAGCACAAACATGGGTCCTCTCTCGTCTCCTCCCCCTTTGACAATATCCTCCATCAAAACCCCTGCAACGGGCTTCTCCTCCAACGTCCCATCCTTGTCTCCTCCTCAACACCACCACCGCCCATTCGCCCTCTTGGTTTCCAACAAACAACTCGTTCCCATTCCTGCTCAGGCTACACATCCTCGGATGCTTCCCCTGCGTCGACGTCTCCCCCACCAACTCCAACTCCAACCCCCCATCGCTCTCAGGCTTCACCCGAAAGTGAGCAATCGTCTCCGTCGGCGTCGTCATCAACCGATTCGACGTATACACGTGCCCGCCATCCCTTGAAAGCACAATCTCCCCCGCCGCAGCAAACGCACCCATTTCCTCGTCCAAAAACGTAGAATAGCTTCCCGAGGCCGTCACCTCGATATCCTCCTCGGTGTACTTTACCCTAAACACCTCGACCCGATTACTCGTCTCGCACAGCAAAAAGTAATGCGTCGCCGGCTTGCCCTCTTCCGCGGGATAAAACACGCCGTGTCTCGGCCCCGAGCCGGACGGCACGGTAACCCGCCTCACCACCGGAACGTCTGGCCGCAGGGCATCGAGCACGAGCAGCGAATCCGTGCCGAGGTCGTTGACGATGAAGAAGCGGCCCGTGGGATCAAGCACGGCCTGGTGAGCGCGCGCGACTCTACCCGCGTCAATCACGGCATCTTTCGACTGCATCGTCGTGATGAGTTTGGGATGTAAAGATTCCGTGTTCCATACATCGATTGTGCCTTGGGCCCAGGACGTGCCAATCAGAAGTGTCCCCTCTTTGTTGAAAGCGAGGTGACACACGCCGTTGCTGCCATCTTCCGACTGAGCGACTCTTGTCAATGTATTGGCCGAAAGATCCAGACGAAACGCAAACGTTGTCGAACCACCTTCATCAAAAGTGTATACTAGATGAGCATCTGTCGGAGATACGGCGAACCAAGAGGGATTGCCTGGAAACGGCTCGTCGAGGTCGATTGTGATGGTGGCTGAGGCGGAGGTGTAAGTGGCGAGGTAAATGTGCCCCGGGCGAGCAATAAGCAGACGGCGAGACATGATTGTAGGAGGCCTTGAGAATGTATTATCCGTAGTATATGTGTATAATTGGGCAGTGCTCAGAAGAGTCAGTCAATGATGAATTGGTTGAAAAGTCAAGTTTGTCGAAATAGGTGGGGGAAATGTAACAAGCTCGCACAAATCAATCAGAATGAGGTCAGACTTAACACCGCCGATCCCGTCACACATTCAATTGCCCCTAAACAAGATACACACAGCTCACAACAAAGTACAATCAACTTTCCAAAGAAAAGAAGAGAAATGCAGTGACAAAGCACTCTCCAGGGTAACGCCGTTCAAACAGCGGGGATAGTTTGTCGATGCAAGATTGATTCAATAGATCTGTGTGGGGGTCACGACACGGCGTCTTTATATTGCCATCCCTGTGCCAACAGGGACCAAGACAACGTAGCATGAGCATTGCATGTATCGTGCGTCTTCTACAAGTATAGACCATGTGCTGTGCTTGATTCTCATGCAACGTACGCTCCACACACTACATGTGAACAAACGCCACTTGAGTCATCAAGTCGATGATGCTGTCAAAACTCACCAACCGCACCAAACCAACCCCGTGTGGAATAGAACAGGAGGCGTCATTGTTTCTTACGGCACCTAGTAATAGACAGCCAAACGGAATACAGCACCCGGCGTGATATCACGTCCCCAGCACAGCACAAACCAATGAGCAAGCACAAGCATGAGACGGTAATGAGTCAAATCTGACCCCTAAATACAACCTCAATCTCTTGCTAAATACATCCAAATTAAGGCCTCCCGCCCCTTTACTCATTATCATTTCGCACATTTGTCCAACCGTTCAGGGCGGCACTATTCTCAACGATGCATAAAACACATTCAAAACACCAAACGTATGAGGCGTATAGAAGATGGGGGGAGAAACTATGAAGCCCGCCAAAAAAAATGTCAACAAACAAAAATTAAACCCAAATAAAAGAGAACAAAGTCAAGCCATCCAGACGATCCAACTCGGCTCAAATCAGACACAGAGCAGCACCGGCCAGGCCCATTGCCAGGGCACTGACGCCAGTCTTTGATCCGGCGTTCTTGTTGCCGCTCGTGCTGCCGCTGGTGTCGCTGCTGCTGCTGCCGCAGTCCTGGTTGAAGCTGGAAGTCGAGCAGCCTGAAGTATCAGCAGGGGCGCTGCCACCGGAGCCGCCGTCGGAGCCGCCGTCGGAGCCGCCGCTGCTGCCGCCGTTGCTGCCTCCGCTGCTGCCGCCCCTGGAGCCGCCAGAGCTTCCCTTGTCGCCCGAGTCGCCGCCGGGGACGGTGCCGGAAGAGCCGTTGCTTCCGCCGGGGATCGAGGCCTGGGTGTTCTTGGGCTTGCTGGCAGACTGGGAGGCGGTTCCCGAGGGCGCTGCCGCCGACGACGACGACGACGACGAATCGTCCTGCTTGCCGGCATCCATGTCGAGGCCGGTGCCCTGCAGGGTGGCCAGGTTGGTGCGCTTGTTGCCGTTGACGACGGTGTCGTTGGTGGTCCGGATGTTGTCGTAGGTGTAGCTGACGCCGGAGCTGCTGCCGAGGTCGCCAGTGGCCTTGTAGCAGGAAACGGTGACGGACTCAAAGGAGGCGTAAAAGTAGCCGTTCTTCTGGATGTCGGGGGCGTTCCAGTCAATCTCGCCACCGGCCCAGTCAATGGTTCCCTGGGCGTTGCTGGCGAGACCGCCGGGCCAGATGGAGATTTGTACACGGGCGGGCGTCTGGGGGAACGACCACTGGTTGGAGGTGGCGTTCCAGTGGTCCTTGCGGTTGACGGTGCGGCCGACCTGGCCATCGACGAGCCACTGGATCTGATCGGGGGTCCAGTTGATCTCGTAGGTGTGGTAGTTGTTGAAGGTGTCGGAGAGCTTGGTGATGTTGCCAGAGTTGTGGTCTGTCAGTCACACGTCGTCAGCACTGATTCAACCAATGGCAACTCATCACGATACGCCGTCTCTTGGGGGGGGGGGGGGGGGGCCAAAAACTCACAGTCGGGGATGCCCTGGAAGTACCAGTTGGTCTGCGCAGTGCTCAGATCAACACCGACAAACTCGTAATCAATCTCGTCCTTGACGTCGGACAGCAGGATAAAGGCCGTCACCACGCCCCTGCCGCGGCTCGTCTTGAACTTTGCCTTGACGTTGCCATACCACATGTACTCGGTCGTCGCCAGCACCGTGCCGACGCTGTTCTTGGGCATGGTCAGCAGCACGTTGCCGTCAAAGTAGGCGGGCTCTCCCTGGGCCATCCAGTCGGCCGTGGACGGGTCGCCGAGGTAGTCGCCAATGTCGGCGATGCTGCTGAGGTCCTTGTCAAAGGTCAGCGTCTTGGACTTGCACACGGGCGCGGGCGTGCACGAGTCGAGCGAAAAGGACATTCGGGGATCGCAGCCGCCGAGGCAGTACGCGCCAACACCACACTCGCCGTATTCTATAGACAGACGCGAGCACCGTTTCGTCAGCCCAAAGATCAAAACTATACAAGAGAATGAATTCGCAATGGATTCCACATACGGGAGCAGCAAGGCGCGTCTTCAGGGCACTTGTTGGTGAGGGAACAAGTCGCCGCCGCCGCAGCCGACCCGGCGCCCAGCAGCGCAGCAATGGCAACGGAACGCAACATATTTCTTTTGCCGTCTCTTGGATTTCAATACGAAACGAACCGGCACCGTTGGAGAAGGCGAGAAGCGATATCGGGATTCGAGGAACGAAGCGTCGTGTAACGGGGGTTCAATTTCGAGAAGTGGATGAACTGAGCGATTGGAAGGGGTTTCAATTTATGCGCGCGCGCGCACAGCGATCCGAATGTCAAGTATTGGAGCTTGGCGGAACAGGTGAAACTATAAGACAAAGTAAAAAAGGGAAAAAAAAACCCCCAGGGCCGAGGATGCGAATCCCTTGAAGCGTGCGATGAACGAGTGACGCACTCAAAAAACGAGAAACACGGAAGCGAGAGTCGTTGTTTGTGGTTCGTTTGGAGCGGCAAAAAGAGGAAAGGAATGCAGATTCTGGCAATGGGCGCTGGGGGGCGAGATATTAGTACGGAGTACTCCAGTACTACTACTACATGATGCAGTGGAGGGCCTGCAGCGGTCGAGTCTAGCACTGGCTCCCCCCTAGCAGAGCTTGGGCCGTCCCTGAACAGGCAGGTCGGCCCTCTGCTGTGCGCTATGGATAGGCCTGTAGTGTTAATGGAAGCCTTGTTCAGATCAGTCCATCTTTATTGATTCCGTTGTCATGACATCTCGTCTCTGACATCTCACAAACTCAACTCCCCCATCTTCAACTGCTCTGCTCTGCTCTGCTACTGACTTTTCAGCCGCTCAAACCATCCCCATACGCCACCACGCCACCCATCAGGGGAACCATCAGCACATGGCATAGGCGAATCCCGCTCCAGCCTTTTCACAGCCACGGGGCAGCATCTGCCTACCTGTATTCAAGTACTGCAAATGTCAGGATACATGTACAAAACCACTGCATCATCATCAAAGACTTGCACTCACACTCCAGCCCTCCCTCTTCCTCTTCTTCAACTCAACTCAACTCAATCCAAATCCCCCCTCTCAAAAAAAACAAAGATCAAATCCCCCCGATGCCGATTCACAAAAAAAGAAACAAGAACCCAAAATAGGTCTCCAGACACGAGGTGCGAGTGGACCCTCTCCCCCCATCCCAAGCTAGTGTAATCAACTCGCAGCAAAAAAGGAAAAACCAGCCTAAGAACTAAAAAAAAAAAAAAAAAAAAAACTTGATCACTGCTAAGATTATCCGCACCCGGACGGACTCTTTTCTCCATCTCCAAATACGAGCTCCGAAGCTTAGGTGTGCCTTTTTTAACTAAAACTTGGGTGCACTTTGCAAAAGGACACTAACGTAGGTCATACTGCAGGCCGGCAAAAAAATATCCGGGCGGACAAGGACAAAAAGAACGTCCATGACAGGCGACTTACACAGCATGAAGAGAGACTGTCATTCCAATTTCTCCGCATCAGCTGCCTACCTACTTTTCTCGTGCTACGGACTAAATTAGCCGTTCAACGTTTTGCTAATTCACACAATCAATCCCAAAAACCGGTGCCAGTTGGTATGCTCTACGTACTACTAATACAAACTCCTTTATTGCCCCATGTTCCCAATCATCGCGATCGGCAGGCCATCGCTCGTGTTCCGTCCTCGCTATCCCGCATCGCTTACATCACCGCCTGGGCCTCAACCATCCCATGCCAGTCACATCATACAATAATAATAATAAGAATAAAAGAAGTCAGTGCGCATTATGCTCTTCTCAAGTAAAAAAAAAAAAGTACATGCATTATTTTATATGACAAACCCCCCCCCCCCCCTCTCCAATCCCAATGCCAGCACAAAACCACCCCTCAGCATCGCTCCATATTGAACCCCCAACAACAAATGACAAAGAAACCACTCCATTACTTCGTCTTTCGTCTCGCCTTGAATGTCTTGAGGGGATCACCCTTGCGCACCCCAGCCTTTGCGCTCCGCTTGCCGCCCTTGCGCTTGGTGCCCGCGCGCCTATCAAACTTCTTGAGCGGCACAAACCCAACGTCTCCCGCCGTCAGCGCTTGCCGGCCTTCCTTGGGCAGGAGATAGTCCGGCACGTGCTTCAGATGAGCCTGTTGTCTAGCCGTCCTCAGCTCGCCGTCGTGGCGAAGGTGGTTCATCTCTGACGGGTTCTCTTCAAAGTATCTACCGAGCAGTTAGCATCGAATATCATGTCATCTGTAAAGCAAGCGTGAAGCGTTATTCGCACCTCTTGAGCTTCTCGCTCTTCAACAGCTCTTGACGCAGCTCCCTCGTCCGCGCCTCTCGGATCGCCACCTTGGTCACCGCACGCAGCGCATCATTCATTCGGTATCGGAAGGCGTCGACCTGGTCCTTGTTAAAGTTGTACGGCTTCAGCTCCTTGCCCTTCTTTGCCTGCTGCTTCGTGATTCTCGCCAAAATCTTCTCGTCCTTTTCCGAGCTGGCAATGGACGTGTGAATGTGTTTGCGGTAGAGATCCTGGGGGACGACGAATGACAGTGCCATGCCCGTTCGTCCAGCCCGTGCCGTGCGGCCTATTCTGTGCGTGTAAGACGACGCGGATGTGGGGAGGTCAAAGTTGATGACGGCGGCGACGTTTTTAAAGTCAATGCCTAGAAGCAAGTAAATCAGTAAACATGTTCAAGCCTCCCCAACAAGATTCGGGAGCGTCCGTACCTCGAGACACGCCATATTCCACGTCTCCCTTGGCAGCCTTGCGCTTCTTCTTGGGTCGAGACTCTTCTTTTGACTCGCCCTCGTTTTCTTCCTCCTCTTCCTGCTCCTCCTCGGCCTTTTCTTCGTTGCCAAGCACCTCCTTTTCGTCAGAGGCGATGATGATGTCGTAGACGTTGCGGTTGAACTCTTCAACCACGTGGATTCTCGAGTTTACCGGCAGCTCCGAGTTCAAGATGCAGCTTCGGATGCCAAACTGCTCGAAATAGAGCTTGAGGCGGTAGCATCGATCAATGTCGGCGACGAAAATGATGCACTTGCCCTTGACCAGCTGCAGCTTGAAGATGACGTAGATTAAAAGAAACTTTTCGTCCTCACCACATCTTCAATCCATGTCAGCACAAACTTTGACAAAAAGGAAGCAAACTCGGAGAAACTCACTTGGTCACCAGCTGCGTGACTCCCTCGCCCTCCGCATCCGGCTCCTCCAGGTCCAACAGCGTGGGCTGCTGATCGCGGTAGAAAATCTTCTTCAACGAGTCCACCTCGGTCGTCAGCGTGGCGCTCATCATGATGGTCTGAATGCCCTTTGGAATAGACCACGACAGGCTCTCAAGGTCCTCGCTATATCCGTACGACAGGAGAAGATCCGCCTCGTCCAGGACCAGATACGACAGCTTATCCAGGGCCAGGGCCGACGAATTGCCATTGACATTGTGCCACGCTCGCGCGGGCGTGGAGATGACAATGTCCGGGCACGTCGACAGCAGAGACCGCTGCACCGCGTCGGTGAGCTTGTCCGTCAGCTTGACAGCCCGGACGTCCTTTGCGCAACAGGCAGAAAAGAGTTCAATCGACTTGAAGACCTGGTCGGCAAGCTCCCGCGTCGGAACCAATATCAAGGCCGTCGTGGCAGCGGTAGAATCCACCTAAGCAACCCAAACAATTAGCTTCGAGGGTTTCATACTAAACAATCAGTATCCCCCCATGGTGGCAAAAGCCAACATACACTCTTCTTCTTCAAAATGCCAGCCAGCACAGGCAGCACGTACGCCGCCGTCTTGCCAGACCCCGTCTTCGCCTTGCACAGCACATCCTTGCCGTCCAGCGCCAACGGAATGGCCCTTTGCTGGACCAGCGTCGGCTTCAAAAACTTTTGCTGCGCAACGGCCTGCACCAGCCTGGCATCGAGCCCGAGGTCTGCAAACGTCGCCTCTTCCGCTGCTGTCGCCGTCGTGGTCGTGGTCGTGGTCGTGGTCTCTGCGTTGGCCATTTGTTGGTCGGCGTCGGGCTCGGCCGAGGTGGGCACGTCGTTTTCGTTGAGCTTCCGCTTCATGATTGCACTCGAGGGTCGTCCAATGGAGTGAGCGTTTGAATAGAATGCGAGCGAGATGGTCGACGCAAAAAAAACAACAGTGATGCTGCTTTATCGTTGTCTTATCGCTCCAGACAAGAAGGAAGAGAAAAAAAAAAATTCCCACGCCTTATCTTATCGCCCCCAAGCTCCCCTATGTACATTCTGCATGTACAAACGGAGCAAGGAAAAACCCCCCCTAGCCCGGCCACGAGCCAAGGTTAGTACCTGTAGCGCCTGTAGGTACCTGCTGGAAAGTACCTGCAGTGGGGCCCCCAGCGCATGAACCTCGAGTTCTTGACAGCGACGTTTTGACGGCTGCTAGCGCTTACCTTCGCACCGGCCGTGTACAGTACGTACCGCACAGGTCCCTCTTCGTACACGATACCTCGCCCACGCTCTCCTTTGCTCCCTCAAAAGCGTCCCATGTATCCATACATTGGACCAGGTCCCGTCAAACTTGCATCTAATCTCATCTGGGGGTCCGTAGGGCTGAGGCGGCAAGGGCCGGCCATGATTTCCGATGGGATCTGAAACGCCTCCAAGGGCCGGTTCGTTTCTTTGCATCCCAAGTGTTTTTGCAAGTTGTACATGGCCCCTTCGCGGCGCAAGCTCAGTGGTACACACACACACACTCACACGCGTGTTCCGCCTCCGAGCAAAGACGGTGAGGACACTGACATGACGGTGTAACGGTAACTGTCTGCCGCCTCGATACCTTAGCACCGTATGTGCTGCACATATTGCACATGTGCACTTTGGTTTTTTTTATTCACTCCCGTCGTCTTCACACCGCCTCCCCTTGCCCTTGGGCCAGCGTAGCATTCCATCCCCATCCCCCCCCCCCCCGTTCTCGACAGATACTTGTACCTGGCTTGGTCATGATACATTGAGGGAACATACAATGCCAGCACCTTGTGGCGCCGCACTACCCGGTACCCAGCTCCGGGGTACCGGCCCTGCAACTATGGATGCAAACCACCCAGACTAAAACATTCTTTTTTTCCACAAGTACGAGTACACAAACTTGCATCGCCAAACTGGGACAAGCGAGGCCACTAACACTGTACTTCCAGCAGGTGTCTCCTCTAGCACCAAGTAGCTGTACCGTCGCGATGGGGGCCCCCCTGCTACTCCTCGCCAGCTCCATCACCAGAGGTACTCGAGTACTTGTACTAGAGCAGCTACTGCTGAAGCTCCCTCGTCTTCGCTACGCAAATCATCACCCATTGCAAGGCATCATTTTCCAGCTGCCAAACAAAAGTGAATTTCATATTAAAATAGATACTTGGTACAAAAAAAAAAAGGTAGAGATGGAGAGGAGGGGAAAGGGGGGGGGGAGGGGGGAACTTGTGTTATTCGGGTATAGCTATGCCTCTTAGCAGCGACAGTCTTTGCATCCCCAGCTCTAGGCCGGGAGCAGTTGAAATCCTCCAGCACTTCCACGCCTCCAGGACAAACCGAGCCTGAGTAAACCCCATCATCGTCGGACTCTGTGGCCTCTCCCAGTAAGTCCGCAAGAACACCCAACCCACCAAAGCTCTTCTCTCGACCATCCCCGTAGGTATCGTTGAAAGTAGAGAGCAGAAAACACACAAGGGAAAAAGACAAGACAAAGGGAAGAAGAAGAAAAAACAGGTAATTAGTCAAATGGTGGCAGGCCACGGTTCGTGTCCTCTCAAACGAGCACAGGCAAGACCAAGAGGACTAGAATCCGCCGCCAACGCCAACAAAGACCGTCCGGTGATTCATTTCCCACCCAGCAAACGAAGAAGGACGTACACGCATCTCTCTCTCTCTCTCTCTAAGACCGGCAAAAGAAAAAGAAGACAAGAACGGGAGACTAAATAAGGTCGGGGGGGAAAAAGGACAAAAAGACAAAAAGAGTAAGTAATGACAAAAGCAAAGTTTTGCCAATTAACGAAGTAGCGGAAACCCTGACCGTACTCCTTACTGTTCCTTGCTTTTTCTTCAGAGATCTGCATCTGGAGTTATTAAACTGGAAACCCTCGCGACAACAAAAAAAAAAGACCGAAATAAATAAAACAAAGGCAGCTGGTCCCATTCCTCCCCACGGCGATCCCGGGGCCTGAATCCCAACAAGAAAACAAGACGACATCTGGGTACATGAATTACAGTCGTCGAGCGGTCCCATCAGGAGCATTCATCAGGCCGGGGCGGGGGCGAGCATTCACGTCGAGTTCATCTCCCCTTGGGGTTGCCAAAGAGATCTGTATACGAGTTAGCGGGACCTCGATCGTTGCGGTTAACCCCTACCGGCCAAAGACTGTAAGCATACCTGGAAAATGCTCCTTGGCATATTGTTCACAGGCCTGTACCGAGTTAGCATGTAATCCTAGTTCTAAAAAAGAGGGGGAGGCTGTCATACCTTTGCTGGTTTCCCAACCTTTTGGCCAATGACTTTCCACTTGTTGTTCTCGTACTCTTTAATAGCGTTCAACAGCGCCTGACTCTGAACAGACTGATCAATCAATGAGGCATCGACATTGAGGGTGTATAGGCCACTTACTTCATCCTCGGCAAACTCTGCGTAGTGCATGTCCTTGTACCAGTGCTTCTTGACGGATCCTTCTGTCCGCGTAGGAAAGGTCTGTAAATCTCCATTAGCTTCTTCTTCTTGTCTTTTGGTAGTTCAAGGACAATGGCTCCATTGTCGTTGAGAATTTGCTACATACCTTGCAATCTCAGCCCAGCTGTTTCCGGCATCTCGCATCTGCTTCAAGCGCAGCTCTTCCTGGGGCGTCCAAGGCGTGTTGGTCCGGCTCTTCTTGGTGGGAGGGCCCGAGGGGGCGTTGGCCGAGTTTGCGTCGTCGTTGGCCGTCGGCTGGGCCTGCGAAGGAGGAGCAGCCTGGGGAGCGGGAGGCGTTGGCGCAGGAGGCTGACCCTGGGCGGCGGCAACGGGAGGTGGAGCGGCAGCCGTGGCGGGTGAGGGCGCGGCGTTCTGGGCCGGCCGCTTCCGTGAACGGGCGTTGGGCGGCTGGGCGGCGGGCTGAGTCGGCGTCTGCTGCTGGGACGGAGGGCCATTCGGGGGCTGTTGCGATACGCTCATGGGCGGCTGGACTGGAGTTGGGTGGTGTTGCTGCTGGGCCGCCATGTTAGGCTGAGCGCCGTAGGGAAACTCCATACGCTCGTTGCGACGAGCCATGTCGGCCGGGTAAGGATGGTTACTGTTCGAGGCACCCCGGTTAGCAGACTCGCTGGCGGGGGAGGGGAATCATCATGGCATGGCATGGAACTATGCATGGTATAGGAAAGGGCTCCCTCTAGATGGGGCCGGGGGTGGGAAGCGGGGAGAGGGAGAGAGGGCCATGGTTTCGCCAGGCACAGCGGGCGAAGTTATAGAAGGTATCGACAGGAGGCAGACGGTGATACAGCGTTCGTTTGTCTCCTAGCCGGTGATGCCATGACGGGGTAGAGGTGTAAACATAGAAAAAACGGGTAAACAAGGAAACTTGAAGAGCTATACATTGAATACATGGCGGGTGGTCGATGGAGGCACAATGTGACGGACAACAGAGGGCCCTGGTGTAGATGGTGGAAAGACGATGTACCAGGAACAAGGAGATCGAGTACTTACTGCATGTCGTTGGACGGGTGGGGGGAGTTGGAGTAGACGTAGTCCGGCACGGGGCCGACTTGCCACTGCTGCATGATCTGATGATGGCGCACGCGAACAAGGTCAGTAACGATTTCGTCTCTTTTTTTTAAATAATCAAGCTTGTCGACAGAATCAAAAGAAAAAAATTCAAGATGCAGCAGGAGGAAAACTGCGCGTTTTTCTTTCCTTGTTTCTCTTCAAGCCCTCGTCGCACGCGGCGCGTCCAAGAGCCGGGCAAGGCTGTCGACTTGCAGCACAGCAACTGGAAAGGGACCGGGGAGAAGAAAAAAAACAGAAAAAAAAAAACAAGAAAAAAATAGAAGGGGGAAAAATCAAAAAAAGAGAGGGGTTGTTTGCTCAAAGAGAGCTTACGCGCAGCGCACGCGTAAGGTCAAGCTCCCAACAATGGCTGCAACGGAACGACGCGACGCAGCTTGCAAGCTCGAGTACAGCGCAGGGAGCATCAACAATGGGAACACACGAGCATCCCCGACGAGTGTCGTCGACAACTTGGCTACCACGGATTGAGGTTGCAAAGGCACAAGGTGAGGATGCCCGGCGAGAGGGAGCAAGGGGGGGGGGGGGAGAGAAGGAGAATGTCCTTACGGGCGAGGCAATGTAGGTCAATGTTGCCTAAAGCGCATCCGACTGGAACAAGTCTGGCTCGGCTTTTTTTTCCTTGGTCAAACAACCAAAGGAGCAAAGCTGGGGGCCGAAAGGGTCAGGTTGCACAATTCGGCAAAGTAGTGCAAGACCACTTGGATCAACAAGTACTTGTAACCGCAGTGGCACCGAAAAGGCCGTGGGTTCTTTTTTGGGGGTGTGGTTGAAGAGCCTCCTAAGAGGTGAGGGTAAGAAAAAAAAAAGATACAAGGCAAAAAAAAACTAGCCAAGCCGAGACTTGACGCGCGCGGGTTGGTGGACTGATGGGATTGTGTAAAACAGTGGTGAGTTGCCCGTGGCCGTGGTGGTGGGGAGAGGAAAAGCGTTGGCTAGGGGGGCAGATCCGAAGCCGAGGCGACGGTGGGCTTGGGTTACGATTGTGACGGGTGCGGACGGCGAATGGAGAGGCAAGAGGGATTAATTGGGTTGGGAATAAACGGACGAGTTGGGGGAAGCGAGAGATGAGTGGATGAGGGAGTTGCAGCGCTGTGCTGTGCTGACAAGCAAGGCTCAGCCGTGTGTGTGTCGAGCGTCTGGTTTGGCTTGGATCGCTTGGCCCGACTGAGTCGAATCAAATCAAATCAAATGGGGGGGAGCAGAGCGAGCGCAGCAACGCAGACGCAGAAGCAGAAGCAGAAGCAAGAGAGCAAGAGAGCAAGAGAGCAAGAGAGCACGTACGAGAGCTGGTTGGCGCAGGCCGACGGATGCAGTGGTACTGGGCGGTACTCCGGAGAGTCTGAAGGGACGCGGCCAGGGTGAGCTGCGAGTGGTGGAAGCGGGTTGAGGTGAGGCCAGATGGTACAGTAGCGTGTACCGGATTGGATTGGATGCGTTGGAGTAGCAGGAGTAGCGTGTTTGGCGGGCAGCGCAGTGCGTGCAGTGTTTTTCTTGCAGGTTTTTTTTTTGGCTGGGGCTGGGGCGCGAGACGGACGGCTCGCAGGCAGTCAGTCAGTCGAAGCACGGCACGCACGTACTCGTTACTCGTTGCTCGGGGCACACGATGCGAGGCGATGCGCGGCGATGCGCTGGTCGGGCCTCTGCAGGACGGTTTGAAGCTGAAAGCTGAAGTGCCAGTGGAGCACCGTTGCAGAAGCGTGCGATGGAAGTGGCCAGGTCGAGTCGCCAGGCGCCTTCGGGGGTGGAAGAGTGATGTGAGTACTTGGAGCCCAAGTAACTCGGTTGGGGGTTTTTTTTTCTGGGGGACGAGGTAGATGTTTTGGCCTGCCTGCTGGTGCTGGGGTCTTTTTGGGGGGGGAAGGGGGGAAGGGGAGAGAGAAGTTGCGCGACCTGGGCCGTGGGAGGGAGGCAAGCGGCCAGGATCAGTGACGAGGGCACGGGAAAAGCTTGGCGGCAGGAAGGGTGGGGCGCAGGCAAGTGCGAGAGAGAGAGAGAGAGAGAGAGAGAGGAACGCGAAATAGAGCTCGATTAGGTATTACCTCTAGTACCTGTACCTGTACCTAGGTACATAATCACTGGATGCCAAAGGCACAAAGTACAGTAGGTACTTTAAGACTTTTGGATACAAAGGTACCCGAGCATGAGGTGGCTTGACAAGATGCCATGTGACTGGTGAGAAAAAGAATGGGGTCAAGGTAAAGTCAATTACCAACACATCAATCAATCAATGCGATTCCTTCGTTTCAGCTGTGCCGGTATCAGATTGATAGATTAGTAGGTACCTGTAGGTTTGCATGTAGATGGTGTCGATAAGCCTAAAGCCTAATACCGATCATGCAACGGCACTGATCGATGTGCGATACGGCACGAGTACATGTACATGTAGGGGTCTCGTCCGATGTCCGCCTTCGTTTCTCGCGTCCTAGCGTGGCATCGCATCCAAACAAGACAGCAGCAGAAGCGTATCTACGGAGTAGCTCTCACGCTGATCCATGGAGGATTGCCTCCAGGTCGGATCGGATAGACCCGCAGCAAGGATTTATCAGCATCAATCATCACCTCCGGTACTTGCTCGTGGCCATCGACTGCGCTCAACTGTGCTGTACTGTGCTGTATGTACTAGAGCCAACGACGGGCCTCGCAAGGCTGCTGTGCCCATCGCATCCATGATCCATCCCGTCCTGCCGTATGTCAGCGGCTGGCTATCCGGGTCAATGCAATGGATGCATGTTTGACTTGACCAATATAGTCGGATGAGTGATTCAGCCTACATGTACACACATGGTCCATGCAATCAAACCCCTCCACTGCTCAATGGAATGGCTGCGAGCACTGACGGTCGAGGTAGCATCCAACTCTCGCCAAAGGATCACAGCTTACCTACTGTGCCGTCCTCGTACAGGCCCTTTGACGCTGTCCAGGCGCTGTCACTGCCAGCCCGATAGTGGCCCCTCCACTAAGCGACGCTAAGCCGCCTCCAAGGCCTGTCGTGTCCCGCCTCCCGCGATTCCCACCCCAACTACACCATGCACCTCTTGTCTTGAATCCCTTCGGCCTCGTCAGCCTTCCCGTCGCCCAAACCGCCGCCGGTGCCCTCTCTCACAAATCCCAATCCCACGATATCCCGCACCTCGTCCGCTCGTCTCGCCAGCTTCGCAGCCTCCTCGTGCTCGTCTCATCAATGAAGGTGAAGCGAATGGCCTCCCTCGGAATCTCCAGCTTTGGCCAGTACCGCGCCGCCGACGTCTGCTGCTGCTGCTGTCGTGGTCCAGCTTCCC
>MDJU01000570.1:0-20886 GCA_001721665.1 Trichoderma pleuroti
AATGAGGAACCCCTTGTCGGCTATCCTTCAGTGCGTTGATCAAATCGCCAATAGCATAGCCTCGTTCACGGCCCATTCGGATAAGGCAGAGGTGGACGCCCTTTTGGAGTCCTGTCTTGATGCGGCCTTGGGATAGGCAAGACGCATATCGGCGAGAAGATTCTGCTCAGGGCCGGCGCGGCGGTGGCGAGAGGGACGGTGTTGCTGACGCCGGAGACGTGCACGCTGCTGGGAGGCAAGATTGACGCCTGGCACGAGGCGTGGATGGAGGGAAGGCTGGCGAGGCTGAGGGAGAGCGTGGGAGCAGACCGGCCGCAGTGAGGACGTGGCATGTTGGATCTGGGAGATTTTGGATTGCTTCTTGTGATACCCCCTATATAGTTCTATTTGACTGCATATTCTCCTGCTGTGGACGGTAAGTCGTTTCATATAACCGTCATGTTCCTTCGTCATTGTGAATATCCATCTCTCTTTGTCATTTTCACATACATCAAGTCATGTTATTCCTCTCTCATCACATACCCTCAACACTAATCTCAAGAGCATTCCACCCAGCCCCCTCCCACGGCGCCAAAAACGCTGCTCTCTGCGCATCCGCCACTCTGCCCGTCCCAGCGTACGCCTTGGCCAGGTCCTGCGCCTCCAGTGTTCCTCGCGGCGGAATGCCCCTGGTGGCAACCTTGAGCGACATCTCAGCCGCGTAGTCGCCGTCTTCGGCCGTCGTCTCAGCAAGCGATGACCAGCCATGGGGAAGATTGGGATACAGCATGATGTCTGTCTGGACCTGCGAAACCATGTCCTGCTCCGTTTTCCCGTCTCCGAGAGAGGCCACTGCTCTCAAGACTTGGCCGATGCGAGATTGCTCTGCTGCAGTCACCTTGTCGTTTGTTCGGAGGCCTTGGAGCTCTTCTACCACGGCTTCTAAGCTTGCCTCGTCTTGATCGAGAAGGGCAATGACTCCTAGGAGTAACACGCTCTGTACGTGGTCGGGATGCTTTTCAATAACCTCAAACAGGGCACCGCGAGCCTGTTCTCTTGCGCTCTCTGTGCCTTGAGCCCATAGGACCTGGGCGAGCAAGCACGTCGCATCAGGGTTGTTGTCAGATTCTTCCAACGCCGACTCGAAGCACTTTTCTGCCTCATCGTACGTCTTCAGGTAATACTGCGCAAGTCCCACGGTCAAGTGTGCCGACAATCGAGCCTTTTTGCGCTGCTCGCTCGTCAACTCACTCTCGCTCTCCTCGCCGCTCAACCCCAGTGCCATTTCTCCGCACTCGACGGCTTGTTCGTAGGATCCAGAGGCGAGATATGCTCGCGCGAGATCCGTTCGCGCCAGGGTGAATCGCGCAAGGTCATCGGCGGACTCTGTCCTTTCGTAATCGGCTTCGAGCTTTTCGCATATCTTCTCAAGAGTCTCGACCGCACGAGGGCTTTCGCCCGTGCGCTCTTGCAAAAGAGTCTTGAGATGAACAAACGCCAAATCATCAGGGCGTAAGCTCTGAACTTGGTTTACGGCAAACAGAGGCTGGATGAGCGATGCCACGTTCAGGTTGAGCGGAGCCGTCAAGATGTGATCGAAGAGCGAAGACGAATAGTGACGACGTGCGGGCAGCGATGACGATTCGGAGATTTCCATTGCGTGCGTAAAGAGACCCCTGGCCTCCTTTGCTTCACCAAACAGGAGGGCCACAAAGCCTTGGCCGAGCCATGCGTGCGCATAATCCGGGTCGTTTGACTGGGCCCTCGTGAAGTTTTCATTGGCAAGCTTAAAGTCTCCTGATAGCAGTGCCAAGGTCCCCAGATTTGTCCAGGCAACTGGGCTGCGCTCATTCAAGTGCAAGCTTCTGACATATGCATGTTGGGCTATGGCGGGATTGATGTCGCTAGTCACTACGCCCAGGGCATTCCAGAAATCCGCATTGCTGGCTTCCAGTTCAATAGATCGTTTAAATGCCCTGACGGCAGCCCTGATGTATCGATTCGGCTTTTTGCGCAGCTGTGATGGCAGGCAGGTATGGGCACGGTATTCCGCCCATCCCAGGTTATAGTACGCAACAGCTTGTGCGTGGATATCATGGGCCGATACGTGGATGGCCTGCTTGTAACTCAGGATTGTCGCGTGTAGACACGTCGCAATCTCAATGCCAAAATGCTCGTCTGTTGTGGTCTTTTGGTAAACGGCATCGGTGCCAACCTTGTCGACATTGGCAAGGACATCGAAAGCCTCCTGTGGCCGAGACTCCAGAAGAGGCTTGATAGAGTCAATGGGGAAATCCGCAGTCCGGCTCTGGACCTGAGTAAATATAGAACAAGCCTCAGCAATGCTCTTCCAATAATTGAAAGTCTCCAACACACTGCCGCTCCGCTTTGTCGCAAAGTTGATGGCATCTATGGCAAGATGAACCGCCTTTCCAAACAGGCCCCTGTCCACGCTGGTAACGGCATTGTCGACCATGGTTTGCATCAGTGCGAGGACCACTCCCTCTTCTTCAGCATGTGTCTCCAATACTGTCTGGTAGAGTGTAATGGCCTCGTCAAACTCGCCCAATTCCCGCTTGATGTTAGCCAGCATGTAGTTGGTAAACCAAGTATCCCCAGACACATCCACCTTGGAATCCTCTTCCAGCTTCTTTGCATTGAGGATGGCTTTGGTCGCCGCAATATACCGTCCAGAGCTGTGGTAGCTTTCGCCGAGCCCAACCCAAGAGTGGTAGTCGTTGGGAGTGATTCTGAGGGCTGCTTGGAACGACACGATAGACTTGTGAAAGTCTTGCTTGTTCAATTCAGCAACGCCCAGGGCCGCAAAAGGCCAGCTGATTCCCTTTCGTTTCGACCCTGGTGGAGGCTTCACCTTGCCCGAGTCAACGATGCGCTGAGCAACCAATTCCACTCGATCCCAGTCTCCATCATCTGCAAAAGATCGGGCCAGGCGTTCGGCCGCCGTCACTTCTGACGATGATAGCTCCAGGGCCTTTGTAAAGCATCGTCGCGATCGCTTCTTATCTGACGCGTAGTCGGCGTAAAAGACACCCAGGCTAGTATACGTAGGGGCATGATTCAAGGAATTGTTCAGAGCCTTGAGCCAGTAGGCATAAGCACATTCGCCCTTCTTACGCTTTCGAGATTGCCTATCCGTGTCCAGGTTCCAGATGCACATTCCGATGCGATACTGAGTATCAGCCAGCAGCTCCTTGGAAGCATCGCCTTGCTCCTCTAGAGGCGCCAAACACTCCTGCAGCTCACCCAGAGCTGTTTGCCAATCTCCCCTAAGAGCTTTGACCCAGGCAGCTTCCGATTTAACACGAAGGTTAGAAGCATCTCGAGCCAACGCGCGAGTAAGGAAGTCAATCGCCTCATCGTAATCTTCCTCCTCCTCGAATATGAGACCGACGCCAATCATGGCGGGAGTTGAAGACTTGTCGTGCTCCAGAACTTTGTCAAACAGGCGCTTGGCTTCCTGGTGATGTCGCGGAGATTGGTAGTAGATGAGCGCTGTCGCAAGCGAGATGGAATAGGCATCTTCTGTGTTTTCGTACGACAAGCCAATCTTTGTCTTTTGTCTGGCAAGAAAGGGGACGGCCTTGCGCATCAATTCCACCGTACCCTCATATTCCCCAGACCGCAGAAGATACTGCCCGACTAATCTGTACCCAAAGACAGATTCGGAACTTGCAATACCATCAGTCATCATGATTAACCGATCTTCTTCGGTCAGCGGGACCACAAAGGTTGGTGCGCCGCCATCTTCGTCGTCACTATCGTCAGAGGTTTCGGTCTCGGCGGAGGGGGACTTTTTCGATTCTTCTGCCGCGGGTGCCGCGAAAGGAGAAAAGTTGCTTGTTAGGAATCCAGTGATGACCTTGCATAGATCGCTTTCCGGGAAGAAGTTGCAGTAATTTCTTAGAAGCTCTGCGTCGTAATCGCGGATTTCTTTCTTGTCTTGCCAGTTAATGGCGATATCCCAGGCTAGTCGGAAGGGGTGTCTGATGATGACCATGTCATTTGCCAGACCAAGAACCTTTTGCTGCTCCCCCGTCTTTTCTGGTCCTGCTGGCAACACAACAAGGCGATCATGGCAGTATTGGATCAGTTTCTCTTCATAACTTCTCCTTACATCATCATCAGTCGTCCAGTTGATGAGCTCCCGGTAAAGGTGCTCCAGTTTGCTTCCGCCGTAGATTTCCCTCTTCACCTCGAGGGTGACCTCGGTCAAGGTCGCACCCAACCTCGTTCGTCGCTCTCCAATGAGCGTGTTGATGGCCTTTTTCTCATATGTCTCGATAATATGAGTGATGCTTTCGTACGTCTTGGAGGGATGGGGAAAGTAGCCTTCCAGAATTGAGTATAGAGGGCTCTCGGGCAGTCTGATCCACAAGGCATCTGCATACTGTAGCGGATCTCCATGGACTCGAGCAAAGTCGACGTATTTATCGACGGCTTCCTGGCACTTGTACAATTCCTCCGCCTGGTGGAAGATGGGGGCCAGATGGACGATTGCTGTCTGATACTCGCGCAGCTTCTTAGCAGCCTGTTTCTCATACAGCTTGATGAGGCCCTGCCAAGCCTGTGCATCTTGAGGACGCAGCTGAGTTGCCGATTGGTAGACAGATTCCGCCTCATCTAGCCGGTTGTTCTTATCCAACGCATAGGCCAAGAAAATATGACTGAGGGGTCAGCTTTGGGGCACACGAGGGTCCAGCCTTGGATGTAGAATAGCCAACGTACGTACCCCTGGTAGCTGTTGGGCTCCTTTTTCAAAAAGTCCCGGGCCTTTTCAATCACATCCTCAAACTTTAGCTGGCGCACCGCATCGGCGATGCCTTTGAGCGCCGCCTTGCTAGACATGATGCCCAATGTTCAGTCGTTAGCAGGCTGTAGAGGGGAAACGAGTTGTGCACAAAGACTCTGAAAGAAACACCAAACAAAGAGTGGACTGTAGTATCACACGGCCGGGGATCTCATGGCAGGTAATGTGTTTGCTTTTGGAGATTCTTCAAGCCAAGACTCCCATTATCTGAAAGCTCGAGCGAGTGTATGATGAGGAATGAAATTATTGGTTCTGTTCAATGTGATGCAACAGCCATCGCGGGCGCTGTGCTGCCTTGGCCGAGGATTTACCGGCTGTGCCTACCAAGGTCCTCTTCATCTTGCCCTTTGACAAGATCATTTCAGCATCAACATCAACAGGGCAACAATTCTTGAGCAAAAGTACACTCTATGAAAATTACTGTGATGTCTTAAATGATGTCTATGCTGCCATTAGAGTATCTTGTTATCCAGAAACAAGCAGTATTGATGTTATGCTACTTCCACGACCGCTATCAAACTCCACCACTCCAGATCCCATCTTCATCTAGGTAATCACTACACTGGCAGTATCTGAACATGAGGCAAAATGCCATACGAAGGAACAATTCTCAAGTTCTCTTGGGGATAAAAATATCTAGCTAATTTCACCACTTACATTAGCCTGACCACTATCATAATTCAGCTGCAGTTCTAGGCGCTTTCTACTGCCCAGTGACATCGAATAAGTGGGCTGCAGCAAACAAACAACCAGATACTTCTCTGGTGACCAATACAGCACAGAGCAAGAGAGGCTCAAGAGAACGCCTCGCCACTACGTAATAAGTCAATTATTCCTTGTCAACTTGCCAGGCATAGAGCAAGCTGCAGATTGTGGGGGGCCAATGAGAATGAAGCCATAAAGGTTGCCTATCGAGACAACCATCAGCAGGGCTGGGATCTCTTGGGTCTGCACAACCTCAAGAGACCTTGAATGATTCAGCTTCTGTCCAAGCTCGGCTCCTTGATGCATCCCAAAACCCCTTGGCACCAGTCCCATTGCAAATTGCAGGTGCCGCAGCCTCGTTTTTATGTCATCTCGGACAGGGATTTGCTTCCAGAAAAGCCACATTGGACTAAAGGTAAGAGATCGTCCCCTTAGCTCCAACAGCGCAGAGACCATTGTTCCCATGTTGTGGCTGCTTCCTCTGCAACTCGAGTGTCACTAGTTTCTTTCAGTTCTATGAATCACATCGCGAAATGTTGGTGCCTTATCCAAGCGAGGGTCCCGTACGCCTTGCGTGGCGGTTTGTGTAATCAAGCCTCAGATAGCCAAGAATGTGAATTCAACGCACGCAATTCGTCTCATGACATTATCCGTGCGTATAAACAAGTGAGCCGCTATTGTAGATGGGAATGCCAGAATATGAGGCGCGCGGTCTTCTAGGTGACTCGAGCGTCCTATTGTTGTTGCGACTTATATCCGCTAATGTCGCCAACCTGCAATTTTTCCCTATTCTTGATATAATCTCTCACGAGTCGGCATCATCACTGTTGCTTCATTCAGTCGGTGTGATTGACCATGTCAGCATCCGTGATGGCTTCGTCGGGTCGAAATACAGGCGCTTCGGCTCGCAACGAAAGCCAATATTCGGCTGCAACTCGAGGCAGACGCCCCAATGGCAATGCCATCATCGAAAACCCTCTAGGTATGTATGATTGCCAAAGGAAAATGAAAAAAAAAACCTTGGATAGATATTTGACAGAGGTTGACGGGATTAGTCCATCTCACGGACGAAGAATTGCAGAGGGATGTCCAGTCCTTTGTCGAGAACCATCTGCCATCCGTCGACTACGAAGCCCTTTTACGTGCCGCTCGAGTTGCAAAAGACATTCGCATATACGATGAGGTTGCCAGACAAAAGGGATACCATTTTGAATCTGGTCTGCCGGTGCAGTTGACGACGGAGGAGAAACGTGCTTTGCGTCGAGAAAGAGACGTTCCTTTTAGTGAGAAGGGCATGCGAATTGTCATCCTGACAGTTTCCATCGCCGCGCTACTGCAAGGTAGGAATGCATCATTCTTCAGCTCACTCTCTTCTAACTTCTTCTCGCAACAGGGTTTGTTCAATCGTCTTTCAACGGCGCTTCTCTGTATAAGGAAGAATGGGGCCTCAAAGAACACATCAAACCCTCCAGTTCGGACAATTGGAAGTTTGGGGCCACCAATGCAGCACCATTCTTTGTTGCCGCATTGGTTGGCTGCCCTCTCTCTCTGCCAATTAATTATTGGTTTGGCAGACGCGGAGGCATCTGTGTCGCTGCGTTCCTCATTCTCGCAGGTTCTGTTGGTGCTGGTTTTGCAACGACTTGGTACCAACTACTCGGAATCCGGATCATCAATGGCGTCGGTATGTCTGACCAAAGGAATTATTTTCGCGTCTAGATACTAATGGTTGGGTAGGAATGGGAATCAAGGCCGTCAGTACGCCAATTCTTGCTGGAGAAACTGCTGTCGGATTCTGGCGTGGATCTGCCATTCTAGCCTGGCAACTATGGTAAGACAACACGCATGGATATTGGGTTGATACCGCCGGTTAACATACAAGAAAAGGGTCGCATTCGGTATCATGCTCGGCTTCGCTTTCAACCTCATCTTCACACGAGCTCAGTCGAACGAGACGACACTGGCACTCATCAACGCATCACCCACGGTGCCCAGTCTAGCACTCTTCATAATCGCCATGTTCTTCTGCCCAGAGTCCCCTCGGTACCATCTTACAAAGGGACCCAACTACGATGTTCAAAAGGCATACACGTGCATGACGAGGATCCGAAATACAGAGGTTTGTCATTCGTTGGCTCTTCTTCAAATAGACCTCATGAAGTTAACGCGATGGTAGCTCCAAGCATTACGAGACATATATCTAGTGTATAAATCGCTCGAGCAACAAGCCATGGGATTGGGAGATCTAGACGCCCATGCCTTTCGATCCCCGGGATTCATATGGGTGATGCGAGACTTTTTGAGACAATACATGCAGTTATTCCAACAGAGGCGCCTGTACAATGCTCTCATCTCTACTTCGACAGTCAATCTAGCCCAGCAACTCTGCGGAAGTAAGTCAAGCAAGGGATTTCCCCCAATGCGGCAGGCTCTAACAAAGTTTCAGTCAATGTTCTGGCCTTTTATTCAGGTAAATCGTGAGTGATGTAGACAGACTTGGCTCCAAGCTCATGAAAATTAGGAACTCTCTTCGCCAGTGCCAATGGCACTGAGGATCAACGCTCGAAAATTATCCCAATGGCATACAGTCTAGGCTTTGGTAAATACGTTCCAGGTTGTCAGAGTCTTCCCGTAGTACGAGACACTAACTGCTCAATGAATAGGAGCAATTAATTTTCTGTGCGGGCTGCCTGCTGTGAGAAGTATCGATACGCTTGGTAGGCGAAAGTGGCTTTTAGGGACGTTGCCTCTCACGGCCTTGTTCATGCTCGCCGCCGCTTTATCGTGCACTATTGCGACTGAGAGTATTAGAATAGGAGTTGCTGCCTTTTTCTTATACGGTATGAGTGACAAACCCCCCATCGTCTGTCAAGTTTGATCTAATCTCCAAGCAGTCTTTGTCCGCTGTGTATTCTCCAGGTCTTGGCCCGATCCCGTTTACCCTTGCTTCAGAAAGCTTCCCTCTATCTCATAGAGAAGCGGTAGGTTATCCAGTCAACCCTCCAAATTCTTCAACCATTCTAATTGCATATCAGGGGGCTTCTTGGGCCATTGCAATCAACATGGGCTTTGCCGGCATCTTATCCATCGCCTATCCCAGGTAAGTGAAGATACAGACCATTATATATACCATCTTAGGCTAATGGCCGCAAAGTGTGAATGCAGGACTTAAAGCCATCGGAGCCTTGGGCCTCTTCTCTGGCCTCAACATCGTCGCCTTGGTCATGGTCTTTTTGCTGGTAGAAGAGACGAAGCGGCGCACTCTTGAAGAGTTGGACCACATCTTTGCTGTTTCCAAAAGAAAGTTTATGCGTTTCCAGGTATTTGAATATCTGCCCTGGCTTATCCAACGCTACATCCTCGGAAGCCCAAAGCCCCGACCAGAGCTCTATGAGGACTTGATATGGGGCCCGATGGAGGGCGAAGACCTGGCGCCGTTTCGAGCTGCCCATTTCCTAGGGCGTGATACAGATACTCAGCTATCGATTTCTGAGCCAGTGGAAATGGGACAAAGCCGACCGAGTGATTTTTCTCGGGAAGAGTTACGGTTTGGAGTGTACCAGCCCAGGGCGAGTCAATCTGCGACGGATCAGATTCATGCTCAGGGGATGCAGGCAACAAACAATGAAGGGCCGGTGGGTATTGGTTATTGATGAAGAGACGGCTTGACTTGGCTTTGACGAATTATATCATGTTTACTTGGGATTACTTTGATCTTGTTTTGTATTGTATATATGTATTTATTGCAGAGATGACTGTTCCATCAATGTTCATTGACGATGGGTTTATACATGTTCAGTCAGTGGTGCTTTACCCTGCAGTCCAAATGAATGTGAAGAGAGATCCGTACATGTAACATGTAAGTTGGTGTGTATCTCGGCCACTGTAAATGAGACAAGTAGAATGTTACGTCTCTCCGTTGGCTGATTGATACATCTACGCGTATTCAATGAGCCATGATCCAGCAATTCTTACACGGCACATCATCTTCACGTTCGTATTCGCAATCGCGTTGCCACCCGGATCTGCCGAATTGGAGAAATCGGGGAAGCAGAAGATCGAGCCCCTACCGCTGTGGGGTCCGCCGTTTGCCGGTTTAGGCCCTAGCTGTGGCGACTGTGAGACCGCTATCTGCTAGCGGGGCAATGGAGTTTCCGGTAACTGAATCTGTCTGGTGACATCCGTTTGCTCACTCGGCGATTGAGGCTCTGGCAAACCAACTGTCTTCCGTCATCACCTCCATTCTTTTGCTCCCTTTCTACTCTACAGCACATTTGACCATTTAATCGCGATAGCCGACGAGTGGATTCCATTCCATTCGATCCAATTCGCTGCCTGGGGAGAACCATGGCTTCCTTTCGCCTGACAATCGAAGATGGCCAGTTCCGCGATGCCCAAGGCCGCCAGATTGTCCTCCGCGGCATCAACGTTGCTGGAGACACCAAACTGCCGAGCGAGCCCAACACGCCGTCTCATGTCGGCGACGACTTCTTCGACGGCGACAATGTGACCTTTCACCAGCGACCGTTTACCAAACAAGATGCCCCGACTGCACTTTGCGAGGATCCGGCGCTTCGGATTCAACACGATCCGCTATCTCTTCACCTGGGAGGCCCTTGAGGCTGCCGGGCACGGCATCTACGACGAGGCATACATCCAGCACACCATTGAGGTCTTGAGAATTGCCAAGTCCTATGGCTTCTACCGTCTTCATGGACCCCCACCAGGACGTCTGGTCCAGGTTCACCGGCGGCTCTGGAGCCCCCATGTGGACCATTTATGCCTGTGGACTGAATCCCCAGAGCTTCGCTGCTACCGAGGCGGCCATCGTTCACAACACCTACCCCGAGCCAGATGGTTTCCCCAAGATGATTTGGTCCACAAACTACTACCGACTTGCCGCTGGCACCATCTTCACCTTTTTCTTTGCCGGCAGGGATTTCGCTCCCAAGTGCATCATCGACGGCGTCAACATTCAAGATTATCTACAGGACCACTTCGTCAACGCATGTGCCCATCTTGCGAAGCGCATCCACGAGGCTGGGGATCTTGAAAATGAAGTCGTCATTGGCTGGGAGAGCATGAACGAGCCGAATCGAGGCATGACTGGATACGTTGATTTGAGCGTCATTCCCAAAGAGCACCCTCTCAAGAAGGGAACGTGTCCAACAATGTGGCAGACTTTCCTAACCGGCATGGGCAGGGCGTGTGAAGTCGATACCTGGGACATGGGAGGACTCGGTCCATACAAGACGGGCACCAAGCTTGTGGATCCGCATGGCGAATTTGCCTGGCTGCCAGAAGGATATGACGACTCGAGGTATGGATGGAAGCGTGATGCTGGGTGGAAGCTTGGCGAATGCATCTGGGCCCAACACGGCGTGTGGGACATCGCAACAGATACCCTGCTGAAGAAGGACTATTTCTCAAAGAACCCAAACACTGGGAAAACGATTGACTACCCAGAATTCACAAACACCTATTTCCTGGACTTTTGGAGGAAGTACAGCAAGGCTTGTCGCGCCCAACACAAGGACTGCATCATGTTCATGCAGTATCCGACGTTGGAGCTTCCTCCCGAGATCAAAGGCACAGAGGACGATGATCCGAGGATGGCCTTTACCCCTCATTTCTATGACGGCATCACCCTCATGACGAAGCATTGGAACAGTAGTTGGAATGTCGACGTCGTTGGCGTGCTTCGGGGCAAGTATTGGCACCCTGCGTTTGCTATCAGAATTGGCGAGACTGCCATTCGGAACTGCCTAAGAGATCAGCTTGCAACTCTTAGACAAGAAGGCCTTGATCGGACAGGCAACCATCCTTGCCTGATGACAGAGTTTGGCATTCCCTATGACATGGATGACAAAAAGGCATACAAGACGGGAGACTACTCGAGCCAGTCGGCGGCACTGGACGCCAACTATTTTGCGGCTGAAGGATCAGGAATGGAAGGGTATTGTCTGTGGGTGTACTCTACAACAAACGACCACGAGAGGGGGGATCAATGGAACGGAGAGGACTTGTCCATCATTTCTGTGGACGACAAGCTTCCCGAGACATCATCCATCCTGAGCGAGCATGCGTTTGATCAGTCAACTACGAGCTTGGTCAAACCTGGCGCCACCATTGTTACCGCGGAAACTCTGGATGATGCTGGAGTGAATCCGGAAAATCTTCAACGCACACTTACGAACCCGTCAATCAGCTCTGCCCCCTCTGATAAAGACCCTGAGCTAGCAAACGCTCCGGGCTACCGTGCTGCAGAAGCTTTCATCCGCCCAACACCAACAGTGGTGGCAGGGAAACTGCTCTCTTCTGGCTTTGACCTCCGTAAATGCACCTTTAGCATCAAAGTTTCAGCTCCCCAGGCTGCAGCCGATGATACTCCTACCGTTATATTCCTTCCCGAGTATCACTTCCCCAAGCAGGAGTGCGAAACCGCCGTCTCGGCTGGCAGATGGGAGATTGGCCTTGACAACAGCCAGGGCACACTGCTTCAGGTCCTACGATGGTGGCATCCCGAAGGAGAACAGACCTTGACAGTCAAGGGCCCGATCCGCAAGTACAATCTCGCAGAGGGGACATCTGACGACGCAAGCTACCTGGAGCAATGCCAGGCAGGAACTGGGGCAAGCTGCTGCATTATGTAAAAGTCGTTGGTCTGAACGCTCATTGTGGCGACGAAATTGGAGTCTTGTTGAGTCTTGCGGCGTACATCATCAGAGGCCATTTGGGTAGGCCAGCATGACCGGAGTTAAGGATATTTTTTTTTCCTTTTTTTATTGAGAGAGAGAGAGATGTTAGTTTCACTTGAGCGGACGACCTAAGCGTCATACATTGATACGGACAGACCAATCCGTGCGCACCAATAATCATACCTTCATTATTCATAGCGTAGCATCCATGTGCCATATCATCCGTCTTGAAGACAGACTGACCAATCACGATGGCATTGAATTGCGATTAGAAATGAAGAACGAATCATCTTTTGGTCTGAGCAGTGTCTGATCCAATGGCTGGGTCCGTGATGACGCGCCTAAGTGAAGGAAATATCCATCGTCAGCACCTTGATGGCACTGACGTGACAACCTTGATGGCCCACGACGATTTCAATTTTTTTTATCATCTATGAATGCTATATAATAAAGTATTGGACAATTGCTATTTTAAACTCTAAACAATTTCTCGTTTCTTCTTTTGAACATATTTCCTACAAGTTCTGCTTTGTACAAAATACCATCTTCGGCCAACGTTTCTCACCACAATGGGGCTACGGCGAGTCACCAGGTCTAAAAAGAGCAAAAAGTCAGACGTCTTGGTGCCATCCAAGCCTCTGCCAGTGACGCTCTTGTCTGGTTTTCTAGTGAGTTGGCCACATCTTCCCTGCTGTACGCCAATCTGGTCTGGCCATTGCTGACAATCTCTCTTCCAGGGGTCAGGCAAGACAACGCTGCTACAGCACATTCTAAAAAGCGACCATGGGCTCCGTATAGCTGTCGTGGTGAATGATATTGGAGCGTATGTATTAAAATGATCTGTTGTGGGAAAGAAAAAAGTACTGACATTTGGGTAGTATCAATGTCGATGCATCTCTGATAAAAAAGACTCATCACCTTACAAAAACCAATGAAAAGATCATTGCGCTACAGAATGGATGCATCTGCTGTACCTTGAGAGGAGACTTGCTCGAGGAGCTCGTGCGCATCTCTCAGCTTCAGCAGTTTGACTACATCATCATCGAAAGCAGTGGTATCAGTGAGCCGGAGCAGGTTGCTGAGACTTTTGATTCTCGCCTTGCAGAGCAGATGAGCCTCTTGACTGAAGGCGAAGGCACTGCTGACCTTGACGAAGACATGATTAAGGTTTTGAACAAGCTGTAAGCTTCAACAAACCCTGTGGAATGGATGCCTCTTATTATCGGCGTGACTAATCGTGGTATAGGAAGCAAGCTGGCGGGCTGGAAAAGTTTGCCCATTTGGACACGACCGTGACGGTCATTGATGCATTTACGATGCTGAATGACTTTGATACGGCGGATTTATTGTCTGGGCGGAGGGATGACGTTACTCCGGAAGACGAGAGAACTGTGTCGGACCTCATGGTTGATCAGATTGAGTTTGCGGATGTGATTATCTTGAACAAGATTGACATGGTAAGGTTGGGCCACGACAAGATCATTTTTAGGACAATGACTGACGGATTGAGCAGGTCAACGACGAGACAAAAGCCCGAATCCTTGATCTTGTGAAACAGCTGAACCACCGTGCCAAGATACTAGAGGCCAAGTATAGCAAAGTGGACGTCAAAGAGCTAGTCAACACTGGCCTCTTCAATCTCGAACATGCGCAGTCTGGCTATGGTTGGCTGCAGGATTTGCACGCCATGACTGTGCGCGAGGTGTGTTTTCCCCCCCATCTGACAGTTTCTTTTACCCATGCATATTGTAATGAGGGAGGGGCTAACACAAATATTTTAGGTGAATGGCCGTAATGTGGTCACTCCCAAGCCGGAGACGGAGGAGTATAATGTGCAAAGCTTCATCTATTCACGTTATCGGCCTTTTCATCCCAGGCGGCTCTATGCGCTGTTGTATGACAAGTTTATCCTGCAGATGGAGCATCCTGAGGACGACGACGATGAAGAAGAAGAAGAAGAAGAAGAAGAAGAAGATGATGATGAAGAAGAGGGAGACGAAAGGCAGTCTGACAGCGAGGATGCTGAAATGGTTGACTGCGAGGATGGCGCAAGTACCAACTCGTCCTCAGAAAACAAGTCGAACTCGACGTCTCCTGCTCAGTCCCCATCAACTCCTGAAACCGAGGCATCTTCTCACGAGGATGGCAAAGACACGGACATGGACGTCGACCCCTTGATGATGCCGTCAAACGACGTCATTCTCGCCAATAAGCGTGCTAACCCAACGCTTGCGCGGCTCTTCCGCTCCAAGGGCGAATTCCTCATGGCCACACGGCCTCACCGCGCGGGCGAATGGTCTCAGGCTGGCGCCATGCTCACTCTCACGGGAGGACGATCATGGTTCTGCACGTTGCCGGAAGAAGAGTACACAACGGGAAGCCCCGACGTCGATGCCTTGGTGAAGCACGACATTGCCACGGGCGGCGAGTGGGGAGACAGGAGGCAGGAGATTGTCTTTATCGGAGAAGGGCTGGACCATGAGGGCCTGGAGGAGATGCTTGATGCGTGTCTGCTTACGGATGGGGAGTATGAGGAGTGGAAGGGCGTGATGAGGAAGGATGGGATCGAGGAGGAGAAGAGGAGGGAGATGCTGGAAGAGCTGTTTGAAGATGGATTTCCGGATTGGAGCGGAGATGACGATGAGGAAGGGCACGAGGGACATGATCATTGAGGCGGCATGCCTTGAATACTCAAAGTACATGTAGCTGATCAGTCAGACATGTGATGTCTGAGAGATTCCTCAGAACCGGAATCATTAGTAAAAAAGGAGTAAAACGAAGCGTTGCATCAGATTAGTCGGAACACGATGAATAATCTGACATGTTGAGATTGATCTGATTATGTCTGTCTTTGGGGATAATATGAGAGCGAGAGTCTTCCAGAACCCCCCCTGTCGTGGGTTAGGCTGGGCGGTTGCCACCCGCCACAAATCGGCACAAACCACGCATCTCGAGGGGCCTAAAACCGGGCACAAATAGCGCAGCGCTGGGTATATAAGACTTGCGAGGATCTGGAGAGGATGAGTGTTTTGTCTCTTCTTCATCACAAAGCAAAGAATTCAATCTTGTACAGCTACTTCAACTGCCTCACTTCTTCTTCTTCTTCAAAACACCAACCATTTCCACTTCTTCGCCATGTGTGGCGGAAACTGCGGCTGTTCTTCTACCTCTGCCTGCAGCTGCGGCTCCAACTGTATGTAACCTCCATACTATCAGCATCCACGAAGCCACAGTCATGGGGGAATCTTCAATGCTAATTGGCGTCTTTGCGCAGGCTCTTGCTCCAGCTGCCACTAAAGAAGTTGAAATTCGGGCGCATGCCTGCATCACTTGATGCACATGTTTGAGAGACATGCGGCCAACTACATCGACAGCACTGGCTCACTTTTTTCAAAATCACACGACAACATATCCACCAAATGCAGTTCAATGAGGGCTGGTTAGGACTCTTCATAATCAATGTATGACTACTATTGAACCATGATTATTCGTTCTTGTGCATGCACTGTGAATTTTTTGTTCCATGTGATAGGATCCTGCTTTTCTGCAGCCAGGACTTCCCCGGATTTGGTCAGCCGTCAGCTAACACTGCGGGAGCTTAGTTGCGCAGGGCCAAAGGGGGGACTGGGGAGCCCTGTAGAGTGCAATTTCCAGTATGGAGGCTATCAAGGGTAGTATTACAAGATGCAGAGAAAGCGATTAGTATATTATTGACTCTTAAGTATTAAATTATTCCGCAACTGCAGCTACATACCTTCTTCTATCATTACTACTCCGTCAATACTTTCTTCTCGCATCTGCCATTATGGGGCGACACCGCTGTAACAAGAGTCAGCCTCACTGCATGCGTATAAGCACATATCCATGGAAGCCTCTGGGGTTCTGGCTGGCTAGCATCCCCTAAACATGGAAGCTACGGGGCCTCAGGCACATTATGGAGCGCTGCAAGGTACTTGCTGCCCGTCAACGCTGGCAATCAGGTACCTGGAACGGAGCCCGAGGTTCCCCGTACCCTCTTGTAGACCCATCTCCTCACTGGTCGGTAGGTACCTAGTACATGTGTTGCTCCCATTAGCTCGCGGGATGCCCGCTGCCCGCTGCCCGATTTGCATGTGATTGAAATCGATCAAGGCGTCTCACGTGGCCAACCCGCACTCATCCGTTTGCTAGCAGGAGCCTGCCCTCGGCTCTTGCCAATAGAGATGAGGACGATTGCGGCCTGCTGACCTTTTTCACTCTGTGCTCTGTTTTCTGTGAATTTCCTTCTTCCATCTCTTCTTTTACGTTACTTGTCTATTATTTACATCCCTTTCAAGGTACATTACTTCACTTGATGTAAAAAATCTACTCCAAACCGCCCCCCTGCCTGCAGCCTGACGCGGTTGCGCGACCAATGACGTTTTGGGCTGGCGGAGACGACGGACTGCCTTAGATGGCTGCCATTGTGAGTCTGTTTGTACTTGGTCTTCGTTGCTCGGACATGCTTCCCCTGTCTCGTCGTGCCTTGCTCGCTCTGCCCTCTTCTTCTGCTTGTCGTTGTTTGTGGAATCGCTTCAACTTCTTCCCCCCGTGCAAGACAGAGGATGCCCGCCATTGATTGGATCGACATCCCCCAACTTTATAGGGCTCGCTAGGGTGATGTCATGAAGACACGCTGCCTAGCTGTCTCTCGTCAGCCTTGGTCGACGCCACGATCCGAGCTCTGGCCAGATGCCTCGTCGTCGTTACGTCGTCGAGCGGCCGCCATTACAGTTACAATCACACCTTCTCAATCCCGCGTGCTAGTGCTTTGCGCCTGTTGTCGCTGCGCATCTCGATATTCGAGCTCCAGCTGTCGCAACTCTTGCTGACCATCTGCCGCATTTCCCACTCGCAGGACCTTCCGTGGATCTCACAGCTCGGCCGGCCAATGTCTTCCCGCGACGACTCGTCTCTGGGCGCCTCGCCGCCAGCCTTTGACTCCCTCGTAGCTCCTCCTCCTCCGACATACGCCTCATTCTCTCCAGTTACGCTCTCGGCCACGACACCCTCGAGGAACAGCCGTCGATCGACCGTCCTGGTTCACCAAAAGAGCCCGCTGCTCCTAGCCACACCTCCGCAGATCACGCGCGCGCTCGCCTATAGCCATCCCTTTTTACTTCCGCTCAACACATTTGTCGGCCTCTTAACATGGAGCACCGGAGACCCCTGGCAGAGCTTCCTATTGCTGTGCGCCTTCTGGGCGGTCGTCCTCTACGGCGATGTCGTGCTCATGCGGGCCGGCCCCATCGTTGTCTGCATGGCGCTGATAGCGGGCATGTACGGCCGGCGATATAGTCCCTTGAGCAGCAGTGGCTGGACCGAGCCAGCGCGGGTTACAAAGGAAGCTTCTACTTCCAAAAAGGCCACAGCCAATGGCGGCAGTCATCTGGAGGAGACTCCCAACGGGAAGCAGCCCGGCCACTCGCGGGCTAGGTCGGAAATTACAAATACCAAACATCAGAAGACGTTGGATGAAATCGTCGATACACTCAAGGAGTTTACTGGCAGATGCAATGTCCTCATGGATCCTCTTCTCGAGATGACCGACTTTCTAAGCACCCAGCGAACCCCTACCAGCGCAACCACCAGGCCAGCACTCACAGCCATGTTTATGCGCCTCCTTATAGTGACGCCGTTTTGGGTCGCTCTGACCATGTCCCCCTTTAGAATCATTACTACCCGACGCGTTGTGCTGCTTGCGGGATCAATTGTCTTGACATGGCATGCCAGAGTGATGCGAGTGTCCAGAACCATTGTCTGGAGAAGCGCAACGGTTCGCAAACTTGCTGGAGCCATTACCGGTCTCCGTTTCGAAAACCCACCGAAACCACCGCCTAGTAAGAATGGCGCAAACGGAAAGGAGTCACAGATGAGCAAGGCATCATCCCTCAGTTCATCCAGCTTGCAAGTGTACCGTCGACGAAAAGGTTCGGCAAACGATGCTAAAAGCGCCGGCGTCAAGTTTACTTTTATCATTTACGAAAATCAGAGACGGTGGATCGGGTTGGGGTGGACAACTAATCTTTTCGCATACGAACGGCCTGCGTGGACAGATGAACACAACAACGCCGTGCCACCGAGGGACGAGTTTGAGCTTCCTGAAGTCGAAGATGGAAGTCGTATGAGATGGCGCTGGGTGGACAGTGGCAAGTGGCGGGTAGATGGTGTGAATGAGTCTGAAGAGCAGGGCACGGTGGATTACGACGGTCCCGATGGAAAGAATGGGTGGATATACTATGACAACAAGGTAAATGGACCTTGCCTCTCTCCTCCCCCTTTTATGTCTACCGAATTAACATTAACCTTGTAGTGGCAAAATGGCCGGCGGGGACTTGATGGATGGGGTCGTTGGACACGCCGCAGAAAGTGGTATCGCGATGCCGAGTTGGTGGAGGTGGACGAATCCCATCTTCCTCATGCTCATGAATTGGACGCTACAGAGTCTACGTCGCCGCCGCACACCACATCCTATAGCACCGCCAACGAAAAGATGCGAGCTGAGCCTGTGGTCTCCAAACCAGACGAGGACCAGGTTGCGGACGATTTGAATACAAAGATTGCGGACGATACAATCTCGCTCCACTCGACAACATCATCACGGTTCTGGCCAACCCTAAGGAGACGCACTACGGATCGTTCCGGGGATAGTCTCCGCCTGGACAGTCAGAGACAGGAGAAGCGACGAAGCGGCAGCCAGAGGCCGAGGAGAACGAGCGACGTTGCTAGCGACATCGTTGGAGAGGATGACACGAGCTCATTGAACATTTCGGTGGCATTGGAGCTGCAAAAGCAGGGCAAAGAAGGCGGGCAATGGGGGATCGGAGACGAAGCCCGCATGAGTTTGGAATGAATTGGCGCGTGACATGTCATTGAGCCGCACCTGTGCACCAGCTTTTGCTATGCAGGGCGGGCTTCTGCTCACCTATTTTTGGAGTGTTTGTATGAGACCTTTGTAACAACAATACTGTCGTAGTAGCATTGGCTAGCGGGTTTGCTGGAATTTGGGGCCGCGGCGTTGGGATAACCACATTTCTATGAAGGATAACGAATGATTGCTTGTACAAATTATACATTGTTACGCTTTGAATAGTATTCTAGGCTAAAGTTGGTAATGTCTGATTCTGAGCATCGTTGGCTCAAGCAAGTGGCCAAATGATGGAGACTTGACCAGCTGGCAGTCGATTACAGCTGGCTCGCAACTCTCTCGAAGGGGCTGTCTGTTTGAGGATTTTGCCTGTCCAATTTCAACTTCTCCCTCTTCTTTCTGTTTGCGCCAATTTTCTTTTCCCCAATTCCCTTTATCTGTGCTTCAAGAGAGGCCATGATAACAGATTCACGGCGAACATGATGGCCGAACTCCAGCGACGGCATCAAAACTCGCCCCTTTCGACGACAAATATCACGCCCGCCCTCCCGCCTTCATCAACATCGTCGTCTTCGTCATCTTCTTCCCGAACAATTACTCCTCCCGAGAATGCCCGTCCACCTCACCGCGTCTCTTCCTCTGGCACAGTACAAGTCGTTTCTCCCGTGGCAACTTCGGTCACGGCTCTGTCCCAGACTGAGAGTTCTGCTTGGTCGCCCGCCTCTAGAGCATCTCGCATCTACGGTATCACCTCTGAGATTGGTTCTTCAACAAGTATTGCCGGGCACAATCAGTATGGCCGGGGTCAGCGGCAGCGGCAGAGTCAGCCGTATGTGCTGGGGGGCGATCTTCCGCACGCGGCCAGGCAGCCGTTTTGGTGGATGGATTCATCGGCTGTTGATTTGTCTCGACATGGTGATGGCGAACGGGACTGTTTGCTGGACTATACGACGAGGGGAGGGGATGGAGTCAAGATGCAAAGAGTCATTCTTCATGCTGTGATGCATGGGGTTGTCTTGGTGCTGCAGAGCGGCGTTTCGTTGGGCGTGTTGGCTCTTTTCGTATGGATGTCTTTGTGGAAAGATGAAGATGGGGGTTCGAGTGGCATATCTGGTGGAATGTACGCGTGATGCTCTCTCGACTTTCCGCCTTTTCTCTCTGAGTAGATGAGTGAGATGTGCTGACAACCATCTAGGCTAAACAACGTGCCGTGTCTGGCGACAACGTCTGTTCTCATCATCTCATCCATCACACTTGTCTTTCATGAGATTTATATTCTCTCTTCCGTTGCCCTGCTTTACCTCCAGGCGGCAATTCTTGCATTGACTACCGTGTCTGCAACAGCCATGTGGATGAACTGTGTGGGGGAAGACGACGCTATGCTGAAGTGTGTCTTGATAAGCTGCAGTGTCTTCTTCTTGGGAACTTCTGGACTGGCGTTTCTGAGAGCAGTTGTCATCTGGAAGGTTACCAGTTCGGATGAATCTGAAGGGCTTGGGCAGGTAAGCGGCAATAGAGAGGTGCAAGGAGAGAATTATGCAACGTTTTGAGAGGCCTGGATCTTTATGAAGAGTTTTTAGCAACGGATTGATGATGGGAATTGGAGTTTGAATCCATCTTTGAAATGTCATAGGCTTGGGAGTATATAGTCCTTTAATGTACAGCTGATGAGGAGAACTGGGGCCTCAAGATGGGCGACGTGTTTTCTGAGCATTGAATGGGAATAACGAGAAGAGGTAACTATTGGTGATTTCAATGTTTGCTCGTAGGTAGCACGCCCGATGGATAAG
>MDJU01000571.1:0-20885 GCA_001721665.1 Trichoderma pleuroti
GTTTTCAACCAGAATCCAAAGGGCCGGACGCAGGAGACGCTGGCGTGGCTGCAGCAGAAGATGATCTGCCAGTGCTGGGACCTGGTCTTTGCCATGGCCTTGACGGGAGGCATCTTTCTGTTTTGGGTCATGATTATGGCTTACCAGGTGTTTGCCAGGTCATGACACTGATGCCAAACGAAGATGGGATAGGGACGAGAAGCAGAGAAAAGACAAAGCGACGATTGATTTTATATTCTCCGTTTGATTTAAAAGCAAGCAAGGTGATGCAAGCTTGGTCTTTCACGCCAAGTGGTGGCCAATAGCGAAGCCGAATTGTTTAGGCTTCAGTCTCTATTGGCGGACGATCATTTGGTATGGACGAATTGAACAAGACATGCATATTTCATGAGAGACCAGCGATATTGTCGTGTCTCATGCTGACGCTATGATGGATGCCGTGTGGATATTTCTGGACGTTGGATGATTTTGAACGTTGTAACGTTTACATGCATTACGAGCGGGCGTTGGAATTTGCGGTTTTGCTTGGCTGGAGCTCTTGGTTTACGTTTTGAGACACATTACTATGGCGGGTAGATTTATTCTTGATGGATGGGAGGGAATTATAATTGGGTTACATGGGCGAGGTTAGCTGTAATAGATGCAATGGGCCATCCACCGGGCTGCGGAGGGCAGTTGTATGAATTCAAAACACAATGCGTATATAAACCAATCGATCGATCATAGCAAACCTAGTTGAAAGGTTTTACAGCGGCATGTTATATCGGTGCAAGTAGTGACAATGCTTCTATTTGTTGCGGCGTAGTGGTGGTATACCAATGACATGGAGTTTACCGATTCCTCTTGCCATCACAAACTTCTTCTTCTTGTATCTAAAAATACATTTATCCATAGACTAATCTTCCACATCCTATCGTAAGATTATGATGCCGGATAGCTGATCGATCCAATTTCGATTCAACTCTCAGAAACCTGGCGGAGAAAAGACAAGACAGTGCAGATCCGCATAGGCTATGATGCAAGATCGGCATCAGAGCCACAACCATGGCATCTCTAGTGTCTCTTTCCAAGGCCCCGATTTTTCCAATAAGCTTCCACCTAGTTGGACAATTCCGTCGGTTCCATCACATGCAGATACTTGGTCCAGCACGCTATGACGTACGTACAATGAGAAGCAGCATCACCGGCATGCCATGATTCGATGCGTGGAATGAGACACAGCTCTGGAGTGGCCGCTCCGTCATACTTCCAGGTACCCAGACTCTTTAATTCCGTCAGTTATGCCGTTAGCGATGGCTGTGATTGATGATTGCGATTGGTTCCCGTGAATAAGCCACAGAGGGGGAGAGAGGATATATAAATGAGCCAGATGCTCCCCTCGACTCTGGGGTTGAATCTAGATCTTTACAACTAAACTCGCAATCTCTATTTTCAAGTTATTATTCAAAGCAATTCAATCTACTTTTCACAATGGATTTCGTCAACAAGGCTATGGGCAAGGAGCACTCCACTCAGGGAACCGCTCAAGCTGCTCCTCAGGCAGGCGGCCAGGGTCAAAAGGAGGATTACGTCGACAAGGGTAAGCCATCTTCTCTCTTGGAATTTTGCTATATCTTTTCTCTCTTGCCTCGATGGGTGAATAAGAGCATGGCTAATGCAACCTGTCTTGGACTTTAGCCTTTTCCATGGGTGCCAAGAAGAGCGGCCACAACGTGGATCGCAACACCCAGGAGAAGATTACGGATGCAGGCCGTAACATGTACGAAAAGGCAACGGGGTAAGTAAACATGAACGTTAAGACTCCACCTTGAATATGTGTACTAATGTTGTATCCACGATTCAGATCAAAGGTCGACCCCAAGTGGTCCAATTAATGGACGAGTAGTGATTTACAACAAGACTGTACAATAACAATAATAACATCATATTAATGCCGCCTGCTACTCCTCTCGCACGTGAGACGAAGTAAATTTTGCCAAAAATGTGATTATCCATGTATCATGAGTAGTTCCACTCTCGCTCCATCTATCGTACAACAAAACGCCATGCCATCGTAAAAATCCTAAACCTGCATCATAATTGCGCCAGACCTCGCATCCTCGTCCTCGGCATCTCCATCATCATCAATCATCCTGCCCAGCATCTGCCCATATGTCGGTCGGAATGGCCACCTCATCCACGCCTCCAACATCTCGGTCCACTGCCCCTCGTTGATGCCCCTTGCGCTCAACGATCCATGCCCCGTCATTGGTACTCCTCCACGTGTAGCATCTCTCAAACTCGGCACCTCTGGAAACAGGTCGCTGAAACCGGGCCACAAACTTTCCATCGCCTTGTCCACCGGCTGGAGTGACATGCTCCACCAAGACCGCAGCATAATGTCCGATATGTCACCAGCGTGGTTGCTGTTGGGGCCGATTTGACGGAGCAGGGGATGCATGGCCTTGGGCTGGATATCCAAGAGGGCCGTTGGCGAGTTTGGGAAGAACTCGTCTGGCATGGCTCTGAGTGGCTCATATTCTCGGCGGTCCCAGAGCAAGGCCGGGGGGTTTTGGCGAAATAGATGGTAGCCATCTCTCAAGACGTTGAATTCCATTCGCTGGTTCTTCTTCAGATTGTCAATCTTCTCGTTCCAGGCTTCGTTGGCTTCCACAAACGCGCTCGTGTTATCTGTCCCCATGGTTGATATCCTCTCGTGCTCCTGGAGTAATTCCAGGTACATGTTAGAATGGTTAATTTCATACTTTTCTCTGCTTCGCAGACTCTTTAGCCGGCTGGACAACTCCACGGGCTCCTCTTCAAATTCGTGCTCGAGGTCCTCCAGTTCCTTCTTGAAAGGCCGCGGGACATCAGGCACGTGAATGCCGGCCAGCTTCTTGCCTATGAGATTCTTTGATTTGAGTGATTCCTTGTACATCCTCACTTCCCGTCCCTTGGGCACCTGGAGGCCCAGTGCTTGCATCCTGGCTAGTGTATTAAGAGCGGACTCCTTGTTAATCCAATCATCGCGCAGCGCAGTGCGATTTTCGGCTTCCAGCTCCTGTCCCGCCACTTCGTGAATCCACTCGCACGCGAGCTCGGCTTCGAATGAGCCTCGCTTGCGGCGGTTTAGTGACTTGGGAACGAGTCGGCGCTTCTCATCGTCACTCACCCACAGAAGCATACGGACTAGGCCATATTTCTGGAACAACGAGGACGACTTGATACTAGACATGAACTGGTACATGACCATGGTGCTAATGCTGTCGAACCCAAGGAAGGCTTTTTTCGGATAGGTTGATAAGTTTGCCGTGACCAGCAGCGTGTCGTTCCGTATGGGCTCTGCTTCCCCGGTAGAGAGCGATTCTTGGTGGGAGAGCTTACTCTGTATCATCTCAAATAGATCCTTCCAAACGATTCCGGACTTTGGAATCAGCTGCACATTGTCTTTTGAAGTCAGGTCTTTGAGAAACGGGCTGTACAGTTCGGCGTCAAGGTCCATCATGATGTGATTTCGAGGCTCCAAAAAGTCATGAAGCTTGCTGCTCCACACGCCTACGCCGGGATTCAAATCAATCAAGTCACATCCTCTATGGCGTTCCAATGATGTGCCCAAATATTGGATGATGTCGTCTGAGGCACTAGTCAGTTGTGTTGTCCATCATGCTGTATAAAACCATGAAACTGTTCCAAGGCGACACATACCGCAAAGCCCTTCGCTCACAACATTTACCCTGTGAGGCTCTATTGCTTTTGGGGATTTGCTCGCCTTTCTGCCGCCTCTGCGATTCCATATCCCCATTTCCGCAAGCTGTTTTGCCACGGTGCTTGTCGCCTTGTGCATGTCAGGAGCCTTTGCTTTAGTTGCCGCCCCCCGAGCAAAGGTTATCGAGGGCTGGTGCAGCAACCTCGCCAGACTTGTGCGTCCATTGTGAAGACGAAATGACATGAAGAAGAGAAGAAAGAGGCTAGATTGGGGTGTTGATGTGGTATGAAAAAGAAGCGTTCAAACGGTTGCAAAATGTTCAAGTGACGGAGAATTCAAGGTGAGGCCCGGTGTGGTGGGGCGCTCACCGAATTTAATGGGCCTCCATGCCGCCCACATTGACTTATTCAATCTTCAATATTATCAGTGTAAAGAAGAGGACTGGAGCTTTGAAAACTAAATCTATGCATGCACTAAGACACATATTGGCATAGAAATAATAACAAAGTTGTAGAAAGCATCTCTGATATGCAGGGCGTTACTCATAGCAGCTTCCCGCACAGATCCGAACAAGGCAGCCCTCGTCGGGCAAGTCAAAACATGCAGCTGGTATTACCCATTCCAGCATGTGAATATCCTCTATACCAGAGATTCAGCTCGAGAGATTTCTCGATTAGTACTTCTTGTAGTCACTGCAGGGCGAATGATCCTTTTCCTCATGACGGAGAAACCTTCATCACCATCATGCAAGCAAATGCCAATTCATCTTGAACTCAAAATTAATCACATCCTATAAAGATGCCGGCCCACCATCTACCATGAAAAAAGAATCGAGTATGAGCAGCTTCTTTTTCTTTTCCAGTAAGACAGATGCATTACGATTCCCGAATTCAACATTGTATGTGCAAAGAGTGCCTAGATGCCCCTCTAACTCCTCAAAGCGCCGCTGTGCCATGTACTCTCAAAGACACGCCCATTGCCTAAGCTCCCTCGCTTCCGAATTCATTCGTCCAGTCAATCTGCTTCTCAATGTCATCCTTGGACACTGTAGGATGTGAGTCGGCCAAAGCAATCTCAAAATCTTGGAGTGTCACGTCGGGAGCCGACAGCTCCTCCGGCTTGACATCGTCGTACGTCATCTCAATCTTCTCCGGGTCTCCTGGAGAGCAAGGCGTCAACATTCTCTTGCCATCTTTCATTACCTAGAAGTTTCTAGTATTAGCAGGGCATACATTGTTTGGTAATCAGAAAGCTTGTAACATACGGGCTTGAAATGAGTCGCTTGCAAAATCTTTCGAACAGGTCTCATGAGAGCGTGCTGAACAACGTTGCTGATATCGCTTCCCGAGAATCCATCTGACAACGATGCCAGGGTGCTGAAATCGCTGGCTTCCAAAGCAGTGTCTGTATCTCCAATGGCAAGCTTGAACATCCTCGCTCGCCCGTTGGGGTCGGGTAGGCCGATGTGAACACGCCTTTGGAAACGTCGGCGAATAGCAGCATCCAGTTGCCATGGGATGTTGGTTGCGCCCAGTACAAGAATGCCCTTGCTGTCGTTGCCGACACCGTCCATCTGCACTAGGATTTCCGTCTTGATACGTCGAGAAGCTTCAGATTCGCCCTCACCTCGGGGGCCGCAGAGAGCGTCAATCTCATCAATGAAGATGACGGACGGTTTGTTCTCTCTTGCCATGGAGAACAAGAGCTTCACGAGTCTAGTTGCATAATCACCGTCAGCTACGGGGGCACGCGAATCGCCATCGCCATCGTCATCGTCATCCAGCAGAAACTCACCTTTCACTCTCACCCATCCATTTGCTCACCAAATCAGAACTGCTGATACTGAAGAACGTGCTGTTTGCTTCTGTCGCTACGGCCTTGGCCAGGTAACTCTTTCCGGTTCCTGGAGGGCCGTACAACAAGATACCCTTCCACGCTTGTCTCTTGCCCTGAAACAGGTTTGGAAATTTGATGGGCAGCACGACAGCCTCTTTCAACGTCTCTTTGGCGCCCTCCAGTCCAGCAATATCCTCCCATCTCACGTTTGGCCGCTCTTGAAGAATGGCTCCTGACAGCGCATTGCGAAGCTTCTTGCTGTCTTCGTCCTCTGCTGATGGCTTGGCTTTGCCTCCTGCGCTGGATCCATTGGCCCCCATGGGCGTCTTGCCGCCACTGGCATTGGCCTCGCTCTCGGATTGCAAGAACTGCTTCAGCTTCTCGGCGCGATCCAAGTAGGTAGCCATCTTCTCCTGCATGGTGGCCTTGATCGCCTTGTTCTTCTCCCACTTGAGGGCCTTGACCCACAGCTCCATCGACGACATGTAGAGATCAAAGGCTTTTTGATATTCCTTCTCGTTGTCCGCGGCAATAGCCTTCTGGACCTCGGCGATGGCCCGGTCTCGAAAGTTGACGGACATGATGACGGTTTGCCTTGTAGTGTTGGAGGATGCGAGCGCAAAAAGACGACGGCAATGCGGCCTCGGAGAGGGACTCGGGGCGACAGGGGGGCGAGTCACTTGTAAGCCGTCTTGGGAGGATTCGACAGGCCGGTCGAGCTGGTCACCAGAGGAAGGTCGGGGCTTTATCAGCGGAACGAGATGATGCCATGAATAACAAAACATGGAGGCCGTACCTGCGCTACTGACCGCTGGCGGGGTAACATTTTACCTCTGTAACGGGGCGCAATTTGGAGCTGCCTGCTGTGCTGATACTTAGCGGGGCGTCACCAATTCGACTCTAGCACTCATCGAAACCGACCAAGTCGTGCCAGGTAAGATTAGGCTGATATATAAGATTCCGCAGGATTGGATGCTGTGACTGACCAAGCAGACAAGGTAACCATCAATCCACGCGTTGAGCTCCAAAGATGGCCGAGATCCAGGCCAAGCTGCAGTCCCTCTCCGAGGAGTATCAAAAGCTCCAGCAGGGTGAGTACCTGAACGTGATGCCCTCCTCACTGCACCTAGCTGTACCTCATTCTAGTTGGGTGTGCAGAGGTTTCTAATGTTGATTTATTTTAGATCTCCAAAACACAGTGGCTTCACGCCAGAAGCTGGAGGGCCAGAGACAAGAAAACCTCGGAGTGCAAAAGGTCGGTGTCTCCTAGATCCTTACCAAGGACCCTGGACGAGCCTTGAGAAACTGACAGTTTGAAGGAGTTTGAGAGCATTAGCGAGGATGAGACCATCTACAAGCTTGTGGGACCCGTCTTGCTGAAGCAGGAAAAGTTCGAGGCAGAGAGCACCGTCAAGGGTCGACTGGACTTTATCGGAGGCGAAATGTTGGTCACCACGCATATTCTATTCACATGCATATGATTTTCTTGGGTTCAGGAGCACCGCTAACTTTACGCAGCACAAGATTGGAGGGTCAGATCAAGGACACGCAGGAGAACATTGAGGAGAAGAAGACTGAGATTATCCAGATTCAGGCGGGGGCTCAAGGGGCCATTGGCGCGCAATAGACGACGAGACAAATAAATCAAATGAAAAGCTAACTTCCAATGGCATCACATTCAAGATCTTTCTCCTGGGCCTCAAACCTCTCATGTGTTCACATTCACATTCACTCCGGAACTCATGTTCCATGATAGGGCATCGCCCCCTTTTTAAGATTTGTTCGCGATAGAGACACTTTGCACACGTTGGCGCCGCGCCAGCTTACTGCACATGCAATTAACCCCTCCTTCTGTTCGCCCAGCCCACAGCGGTTATGTGCCCCGCCATATTGTCTTGGAGGGGCCGACGTCAACCTGCGGCTTCTGTTAGTTGCAAGTTTGCCAGTAACAACGACCCTTTAATCTTTCTGCCTGCCAGGCAGCTCTCCTGCTCTGCAGTATTTGGCGGCGGCCTGGGCTTCTAGCATGAGATATTTCCCCTAGAAGGTCCGGGATTCGCAGAGACGCTCGCCGACCAGATTCCAAAGCCCATCTTGCCCGACATTCGCAATGGAGGCTCGTCCGAGCATGGCCGCGGGCCGGCCGCAAAGCGTCAAGGAGCTGGTAGCTCAGGCCGAGAGCTTTGCCTTCAACGTTAATATAGCTATGAAGCACTGGATTCGGGCTGCTGATACACTCTATCAAGAGGTGCGTGCGGAAGTGCTGCTGCTGCTTCTTCTTCTCTACTCGTTTTGACCCATGCGCTGACATGATTTCAAGGCATCATTTGCTTTATCGGATGGCGATTACGGACGAGCCTACATGATGCTATATCGACACTCCGTCTTGGTCCTGAAATTTCTACCCACCCACCCTCAATTCAAAGACCCCGAAAATAAAAAGGCATTCAAATTACTCTCGAAACGAATTCCTCGCGTCCTCGAAGACCTTGAGCAGCTGAAACCCGAGATTCAGGCTTTATATGACGAATGGGAACGCGCTACGCCATCTCCCGCTGTAGAACGGCATAAACAGCAGGCAGCTTCATCATATGCAGCCTTTGCAGCTCGAGACCCAAGTCTAAGTGGCAACGCCAGAATTCTAGACGCGGCTGAGCACCAGGATCTTGCAGTGGATTTAGCACAACAGGAGCTAAGCCGGCGAGAGCGAGATAAGCATGCAAGCAAGCATAGTAGCGTTTGGGACGCGCGCGGCGCAGGGAATAGAACATCACAGTTTGACGATGGCGATCTCCGAAGACAGATGGAGGCAACGCGACGTACGCTTGACATGGCACAAGAGCGCAGAAACATTGATTCAGCATTGGAAGATCACGATCGGAGTCCTCCGGTGACATCCCATAACTACTACTACCCATCACTCTCCAAATCCAGGCCTGTCGAATACGAGCAAAGCCGTTATTCATCATCAAGAGAGCCCCAACCGACTAGACCGCCAAAGGAGCAGTTTGACCTGCCCCCCTTGCGGCATGAAGACAGATTCGATACGTCAAAGTCGGCTATCCCACCCCAGGTGCCCTACAAGGCTCATCTTAATGATTATCGACCACTGGATACCCCTCCACGGCCGCTGGTTGATGTTCATCAGCCTCCTCTTCCACCCAAAGATTCGACGGAAATTCCTCAGCCGAAGAAAGAGCGCCTCGCCTTTAAGCCTGGAGGCTATCTCGAGAATGGGGATCCTATTCGATCAATATTTCTCCCCGGTAGCCTGCGCTCCAAGTTCCTGGAAATTGCCTCCAAGAACACGGCAGCCGGCTTAGAGACCTGTGGCGTCCTCTGCGGAACGCCCATTAATAACGCCCTCTTTGTCCGATGCCTCCTGATTCCGGATCAGAAATCCACTCCCGACACATGCGAGACGGAGAATGAAAGTGCTCTGTTCGATTACTGTATGAGTGAGGATTTGCTGATGCTGGGCTGGATACACACGCATCCAACACAAACGTGTTTCATGAGTTCTCGTGATCTCCACACGCATGCGGGATATCAAGTAATGATGCCTGAAAGCATTGCCATTGTGTGCGCGCCGAGATACAATGAGTAAGTTGGAAAAGAAGGCAATTCGCGCCAACAGCATTGTGACTGACTTGGATCCAGGCACGGCATCTTTCGACTCACACACCCCCCTGGTTTAGATCACATCCTGAACTGTAATCGCACAGAGACATTTCATCAGCATTCTATTGACAATCTCTACCGAGAGGCCTATCGCCCTGATGGGCACGTGTACGAGAATGACAAGATGCCCTTGGAAGTCGTCGACCTACGGATGAAGTGATGAAAAAGCTCACACATCCTGGACCTCAATACTTGACTATCAGAGAAACATCGTGAAGCGTTGTATTACCGGCAGTGTGGTAGTGTTGCAGCGTTTTTTTTCATGCAAGCATATTTTGTCTTTTCTTATCCTTCTTTGGGAGTTTTCTTGATCTGGGAGCCATCGTCATATCCAAACATCTAAGGAGCTGAAAGTTGGCGATTAAATGACTGTCATCACAAAAGGAATCTAGCATCGATGCGGATTACAAATGCACGGCTCAAGTCTTGTTATGATCAATTATCGCCAAGAAAGTACAATGGTCGCTGTGAGGAATTTGTATCACCCAAGGCCAATTTCCAAGATGGACAGCATATTTCGACGAGACTGAGTAGGGAACGAGTGGGTTTTCATGCAACATGCAAGTCACGGCTCGAGCTGAATAGCTCCCGGTCGATACTGCGCATGCGGCGCGCTGTTATGCATTTTCCCCATGCGACCAGTGTTACAAGGTTTCACACAAAGAGATTGCCTTCGTACCGATGTGCTTGTACAGTTGACTGCAGCGCGGCATGGAAATTATCACAAGGGCATGGAAATGCAGGGCGCTAAGAATCCGAGGAGAGATTATCAGATACATGGTGGACAAGTATGGTTACCATCACCCGCCGAGATGGGTGCACTTCTAAACTACTCTGTAATATTATATTTGCTTGATGATGGGCTGTGTACAACAACTCATACCTTACTACGAGTACTAACGAGGCCACGAAATGAAGCATCATCAGAACTCGAATCGTCCAAGGGGCATGACAAAGTAGCATCAAGTTGCGGTGACAGTGAAACCAGCTTGGGCCATCTCGCCGGCCGCAGCAAACAAATGGATCGAGCCCTATCTGAGATGACCCGCCCCCTGGTCCGCTTCTTGTGAGATATCCAGCAGAAGATGCTGCAAGCTGCAGATGAACGAAGAGGCGCTCAAATAACCATCTCTCCATGTCAATCCATATGTGTGCTAGTAATAGGATTCATCTGGATCATATTGGCATCTCTGAGCTTCAGTCCATTGGATCCCGATCATCGATTTGGCCCATCCCTTTGTTCGGGCTCTGTTTTTCATTGCATGGTCTCCATGACGATGGATGTACGACTCCGGTGAGTTGGTCTCAGTCATTGGCCTCTCCACATACATCTATGCAGGGTTCAGATTGCATGGCTCTTTTGCGGCGGGTATGTACACTTGAGTTTCGGCACAAGGTACACTCTGAGTCTCTGCACATGCCGGTGCACTGCATCGACTTGTGCAGGATGATGACAATATATACGAATACGTGGACAACAATCACAAGGGCGGAGAGAGGGGAAAAACCATGCCGTCAGGAAGCTCGACGTAACAGGCGTAGCATCGCAGGTTTTCAGCTGGCATCGAGCACGCCTCTCATTTCTCCATGAGCAGTGTGGACCCCGGGAAAGGACCAATCCGGGCGACGGCATTTCATCCTGAGCAATGATCGGCTCGTACAGTCTGGCGCCTATGTATGCATGTCTTAGACAGACGTCGAGCGAGACCGGGGGCATGGACGAAAGAGACGGCACGGTGAGAAGTCGCCCGCCCGCTATCTCCAGGAGTGCTGGGCAGGATTGGCCGATTTGCACAGAAGCCATCTGCACGTCTGTTGCAGCGCATGAGGCTTGCGCAATTAGCGTCCGAGGCAGCTTGTCCAGCACTCAAGGGAGGGAGGGGACGGGACTCTCAGCTTTGTCTCTTTTACTCTGGGCAAATGGCGAAGCAGCGTCTCTGTACACAGCCAAGGCCACGACGTTGAGCATCGTACGACGTGCTACCGGCAGCTCTCGAATCATACGCGCATGTCTCTTGGCGTCCTCTGGTCTTTTGATCTGTCTGGCCGGCATCCGACTTTGAAGCTGCCATGGTGATGATTCCAGGGATCTGATGTTGGCCTGAGCAGGTTAACCGCATGAAGCTCGATCCTCCAAGGGTACAGCTGTACCCGCAGCACTAGTTGTAGGGGGAATCGGCATTTTCAGGTGACGGCCGACCAACACTCGCACCCATGATGCCCAAAGAGTCGACGGCGCAATCTAGTTGTCCATAACCAGATGTGGTGGGTCGAAAGGGGTGGGAACCAGCAAGGTTCGATTCACCACAACTCGTCCATCCTCTCAATACGGAGCACTCCCAATATCAAGCTTTGTGAGCTGAGTGAAGTCTGACCCCACAGAGGCAGAGACAGAGGGAGAGGGCGGCGCAGGGGGAAGCCTCTCGGAAGAGCATCCTCGTTCAACATGTCTTGTACGACGCCACAAAGGTCCAGACGCCTGCCAAGGGCACCTCCTGCGGGCGAGTGTAGTCCAACATCAAGGAGGGGGGAAAGCTCTTTCTTACCAAAATTCCGCCTCCCCGTAACGACTTGATGGACTCTATCCGGCCAATATCCCTGGTCCTCTCCGCATGTATGTCTTACCCTGACATACGGGCCCTCCAATAAGGGTGACTGGAGGTGTATAAGGAAATACATCCCCTGTCGGTGATACCATCAGCCTTTCCGCTCCCCTTGGGATGGAGCTAGAGGCATCGCAGCTTGGAGCAAGCAGACACGGCTTTTGCAGAGGTGCCGGTAGCACACGGGAACACACACCATGTGGGCTACCCAGCTGCCGTAGCACTCGCCATTCGTCTTTCTCGTTCTACAATGTAGTAATGGCTTAACCCCCAGGGTCGATCTCAGCATGTCGTCGCTAAGATTTTTGGTTCAGCCGCAGCCCGCGGCCCGAACCCTCATACGTCCGGGTGTTTCTGAATGGCTAATTGGAGATGTCTGTACCCATAATGCTTGATGGGCTAATGCTGTCGGGGTCTCGTAATGTTTCTGAAAGGGGGGAGAGCACGGCGGCAAGCATGAGCAGTAGTTTGTCACCCGGATGGTAGATAAGACACCGGGACGCCCCCAGCTTGTCCATTGCCTTTTTTCCTCCCCCATTACACATTTTCTGCTGCTCTTGAATTCTCTTTTTATGATACCCGGCCAGTAGCAACATTCTGTCCACCATGAGCTCCAGCAGAGATGCCCCCAATGGCAACCATGCCGCAGTCGAATACCCCAGCGGCCCTGTTGCAAAGGCAAAGAAGACCAAGCCTGTCAAGTATGGCAGCCTGATGCAGCTATATCGTGCTTCTCGTCGACCTCTCCCTAACAAGACCGGAGATGGTACCTACCAGGTGGTCAAGAACAGGCCCTCGCTGATGCAGGATCTGAGCACAATCACCTTCCAAGGTAAATAGCCATGCCACTACTCTATGGAAACATGGCATCCTGACGCTTTCTCCTAGATCTCAAGACCCTCAAGGCAATCATCACTGCCAAGCTCAAGGGCGAGACTCAAGCCGATGACAAGACAATGATCATGGAAAAGACTATCCAGTTGGTTGCTGCGCTACCTGGTGGCTCTAAAAGACAAGAGCAGCTCACCAACATGTTCATTGACGAGCTGTGGTACTCTCTTGATCACCCCCCATTGCTGTACATGGGAGACCAATTCCGCTTCCGCCAAGCTGATGGATCCAACAACGTGAGCTTTTCAACGCTTCGAACACAGGCATTTTTGATTGGAAACTCACCAAGATCGCCCAGAACCCTCTTATGCCCAAGATCGGTGCAGCCGGTACTCCCTATTCTCGCTCGTGCCATCCCAGTGTCGTGCCCCTGGGAGCTTTGCCTGACCCAGAAGCCATTTTCGAGTCCATCATGGCCAGAGACAAGTTCATCAAGAACCCCAACAACGTCTCGAGCATTTTGTGGTACTGGGCTACCATTATCATCCACGGTAATGATCACAGCGCGATCACCTTCAGAAAACAGAGCTGACTGTAACCTTAGATTTGTTTTGGACCAACGAAAGGGATCCCAACATCAACGACTCGTCATCATACCTCGACCTAGCCCCCCTCTATGGCCATAGTCAAGATGCCCAGGACTCGGTTCGCACATTCAAGGATGGCATGCTGAAGCCCGATACCTTTGCCGACAAGCGACTCCTGGGCATGCCACCGGGTGTTTGCATTATCCTCGTCATGTTCAACCGCGTTCACAACTACGTGGCTGCCAACATGGCTGCCATCAACGAAGGCAACCGATTCGCCAAGCCTTCTCCGACCCTCCAGGGAGATGCTGCGACTGCGGCTTGGAAGAAGTACGACGAGGAGCTGTTCCAGACGGCTCGTCTGGTGACTTCCGGTCTGTACATCAACATCACTCTGGTCGACTATGTGCGAAACATTGTCAACTTGAACAGAGCGGACACTGAGTGGACGCTGGATCCTCGACAAGAAGCCGGCGTCGACGTCGGCACCAAGAAGGGCTCTGAACGAGGCGTCGGCAACAGCGTCTCTGCGGAATTCAACCTCTGCTACCGCTGGCACTCTTGCATCTCTGAGATGGACGACGAGTGGATCCACGCCTTCTACGACGACCTCTTGGGCGAGAACTATGGTACCATGGATATGCGCACGCTCATGATTGCCATCCGCAAGTTTGCCATGGGCATGCCCAAGGACCCTGCCGACTGCGTCTTTGGCGGCTTCACGCGCGGCCCTGACGGACGGTTCGACGACGACGATCTCGTCAACTGCATCGCCACGGCCATTGAGCAGCCAGGCGGTTCTTTTGGCGCCCGCAACGTGCCTCGCATCATGAAGCCCGTGGAGATGCTCGGCATCATTCGTGGCCGAAAGTGGCACCTGGTTGGCTTGAACGAGTTCCGCAAGCACTTTGGTCTCAAGGCCTACGAGACCTTTGAGGACATCAACTCGGATCCCCAGGTTGCGGACGCCCTGCGCAACTTGTACCAGCATCCCGACTATGTCGAGCTCTACCCTGGCATTGTCGCTGAGGAGGCCAAGGCACCCATGGTTCCTGGTGTCGGCATCGCTCCGACTTACACCATTTCCCGTGTCGTCTTGTCTGATGCAGTCTCCCTTGTCCGTGGCGATAGGCACTACACCACGGATTACAACCCGCAGTACCTCACAAACTGGGGTTACAAGGAGGTTGAGTATGATCTCAAAGTCAACCACGGCTGCGTCTTCCACAAGCTCTTTATCCGAGCATTCCCCAACCACTTCAAGCAAGACTCCGTTTATGCCCACTACCCCATGGTCATCCCTCAGGAGAACCGCAAGATCCTGACCAGCTTGAACCGCGTCCACCGGTTCAGCTTCGAGCGCCCAAGGGCCTCGGCTCCTCGCGTCGACGTCACCACCTTTGGCGGCTTCAAGCAGGTCATTGCCAATGAGGACAAGTACCGCGTCCAGTGGCAGGAAGGCCTCGAGATTCTGTCCGGCCACACCGGCCGCTACATGCAGGCCAATGACTGCAAGACGCTTGAATCCGTGCTCTACAAGGACAATTGGAGAAGTGCCGTCCAGGCCTTTTACACAAAGACGGCCGAGACACTGCTGGCCAAGAAGTCGTACACTATCATGGGCAAGAAGCACATTGACATTGTTCGCGATTTCGGCAACACTGCTCACACTCATTATGCCGCTCAAATCTTCAACATCCCCCTCAAGACGCAGGAGAATCCCAAGGGCGTCTTCTCTGAGCACGAGCTGTACGCTGCGCTGGCTGCCATCTTCACCACCATCTTCTTGGACATTGATCCCGCAAAGTCCTTTTCCTTGAGACAAAAGACAAAGGAAGCTGCTGATGTCCTTGGAGAGTCTCTCGAGACGACTATCAAGTACACCAAATCTTTTGGTCTTCGCCTCTTCACCGGCAACACCAGCAACGATCCGCTCTCCACCGCCGGTGTTAATGTCATCAAGGCTCTGGCCAAGTCCGGCATGAGTCCTCACGACATCGCCTGGGGATTGATATTGCCCACGGCTGCTGCTATTGTTCCAACCCAAGGTCGATTGGTACGTATTCAAATGTTTTCCATATTAAAATCCCTCTTCATTTCTATCAGAAGCTAACTGTACTCGTCTCTTCCTATGTAGTTCGCCCAAGCTGTCGACTGGTTCCTCTCGTCCGAAGGGGCTGAATACGTCGAAGATCTCCACGTCCTCGCCTCGCAAGAGCCCGGCCCCGAAGTTGACGCTCTTCTCCTCGGCTACGCCATGGAGGGCGTCCGCATGGCCGGTGCCTTTGGCCTGCACCAGGTTTCCACCGGCCCCGACATCATCACCGAAGATGACGGCCGCAAGATCAGCGTCAACCAAGGCGACAAGGTCTTTGCGTCGTTTGTCTCGGGCGCCCGCGACCCGACGCAGTTCCCCAACCCGGAAACCGTGGACCCCGGCCGCCCTCTCGAGTCGTACATCCAGTTCGGCGCCGGCACGCACAGTGCTTTGGGCAAGGAGGTCAGCCAGATTGCCTTGGTGGAGCTCTTCCGTGCTCTTTTCAAGAAGCAGGGCCTGAAGAAGGTGACTGGGCCTCAGGGAGAGTTGAAGAAGGTCCCGAGACAGGGCGGCCACTGCGAGTATCTGAGTGAGGATTGGGGCACTCTTACGCCCTTTCCTGTGTCGATGAAGGTTACTTGGGATAATTAACTGACTGAGAAGAGGAGGAGGAATCAAGGTGAAATGAAAAGAATGAATACCCTATGAAGCGAAGAAGAGATTGATAATTTGGCTACTATTCAGTGTGAGGATAAAGTGTGATTGGATATTATTTAATGGATATTTCCTTGTCATGATGTTAATCAGAATCAACTATTGCATCCCATCTAATACAGAGTATATATACAATTCAAATATTGAGTTTACTCGTCACAACTCTTCCATCTTTCAGCGTGTTCAAATGTTGTTTTGCACTTTTATGTTTTACAGACACCAATTTAGTAGCAAGTTGTCAATTACAAAAAATCTATCCTTCCACTCCACGTACGCCAAAGCTAATAAATAGATAAGAACCACCCCATCTACAAAGGAGATGATGATAAAAAAGAAGGTTGTGTTCAAGTAGACATTACACAAAAAAAAGATCAAACAAAAACGCTGGACGAACGGGGAATCGAACCCCGGACCTTTCCCATGCGGTTGCGCAACCAGGAGGTTCCACGATGCTAAGGGAAAATTATACCACTAAACCATCCGCCCATGCTATGCGTTGGAAACCTCCGTCCAAAAGTGCTTCTATCAAGGTAAGCAAAGCAAACGGTTTCTCCCCCAAAATGATTGTTAGCCATCTCCCCAGACAGACACATCTCACACACCAACATACAATACAGCATAGGACATTCACCAACACAAAGAAAAAAAAAAGACAACAAAGCAGATTCTCGAGAGCATGGAGATGCAGGTAAATAAACAACCGAATCTACTTAAAAAAAAATATCAACTGTCTGTATGTATGTCGAATGCGGTCAATGGTATCATCCACGTCTTGTAATAAAGCCAATATTAGCACACTTTGCACCACAGCCCCCAACACGGGGGCACAAATTTCCCTTCTCCGTCTTTCTCTTTTTTTTTCCTTCTTTCAACCTACAACAAACGATCTGCGCGCCCATTTCCGCCGCTGTTTCTCTCCACTCCCATGTCACACATAGGGAAGAAGAAAAAAAAGACTAAAAAGAAAAGAAGAAAAAGGAGACAAAAAAGACACGTGGAGGGTAAAAGATGCCGTTTCCTCTGAGGACAAAAGGAAGAAAAAAAAATGAACCCAATCAAAAGGACAGGAAAGAGCTTGGCCAACAGGGAAAAAAAATCAGATGGGGAGAAGAAGAAAAACGCAGGGATGAGAAAAGAAAAAAGAAAAAACAAATGAAGAGAGGAAAAAAAAAAAGAGAAACGCGAGGTGCTGATTATGTTGCAAAACAGTGTTTAAAATCATAGATGGAGCCCAGCAATTCCGCCCGACCCGTTTCCTTGTCCTTCATGCGGAATCATCAGAGAAAAAAAAATATGGGTTAAAAAGTCTGGACCCTTTGTGTATAGTGAACATTCGCTGATTTTATGCGCCATGCCGTGCTTTGTCGTAATACCAATCAATTTCCAATCCATCAGCGACGGAGTCGAGGTCCAACAGTTTTGTAGTCCGTCTACTGAACCATTCTCATTCCACCTGGTTGTTGCGACTTCTCCTTCTTGGGGAGCGGCGGTAGATGCTTGTTCAGACTCCCTCGGCTCGTCGGTCGGGCCACCACCTTGAGGGAGTTGTCCCTGCTCACAGTGCCGTTGCTGTTGTCGCCGTAGCCACTATCCGAGCTGTCGGGCTTGAGATAGGTTTGGTCGTGAGGAGGGGGGGTCGGCGGAGGCGCGCGGCTGGGCTCGGCCATGTTGCTCCAAGAGTTGTTGCCCTGAACCCATCGTTCCGTGTCGTCTCGGCTACTCTCTCCAGCTTCTTCTACGACGGGGAGAACGGTCTCGTGTTGCGAGTCCCGGGCGCCGGGCATGGTGGCGCTCGTCTTGAGCGTTCGCTCGGGTATCTGAGCCTCAGGCGTTCGCCCATTAGAGTGTATTCCGACTGGAGGCGGTGGGGGCTGGTGCATCGGCATCGGGGGAATCGTGCTCTGCCTCGACCTTTCTTGCTTCTGTGCCTGAAGAAGCATTTCTTGGTCTCTGCGCGCACGTTCTCGTTTCGCCTCCTCAGCGGACATGGTGATACCTTGGATGAAGTGGTAGAAGCGATCTCCGTATTGGTCCGGTGGCAAAGCGGATATTTTGCTCTTGTCATTCGAGAGACCTTTCCAGAAATGTTCGATCTTTTTGATCATTCCGTACTATCGGCATGTTAGCCCAAGAATTCCAACAACAGCTGGTTAGCGACACGGCGCCATCCTACGACTTACATGAGTCAGACAGTCAATGACACCCAGGTAGTAAATCTCTTCTGCCGGTTCATTGTCTTCGTGGGTCGCTCGGAAGCCACCGTCGTCTTGGTTGAAGAGAAGCCCACGACGATCCTCGCCCACCTCCTCGGGCATCTGGTCGTTAGCCACGCCCATGGGCACTGGGCGTTCTTTCTGGACCATCTGCCGCAGTTCCTTTGCCTTGCGGTAATTCTCCAGCTTGGACGGTGTTCGCAAAAGGGAAGCCTGGAGGTCGTCGTCGGTGCTCTTCTCGCCTCCGGGGTTGAACACTTGCAAAGTCTTTCCACGCAGGTTTTCTTCATTTCCACGGGAAAGATCATGGATGCCCACCAACAAAGAATAGTCCATGATATGGAGACGCTTGAGGAGGGCCACATCCCGCTGCAGCTGCTCAAGGAACAGCTTCTTCTTCTGAATACCCAGTTCGAGGTTCTGCTTTCGTCGGAGCCAGTTCAAATCCTTGAGCGTCGCGCGAGGGTTCTTGTCCAAGTCTTCCTCTCTGTAATCTCGGCCAATAGTCGACCCCTTGAGATCAAAGGTTGTGTGGACGTCTCGGTGCGGGGGGAATAGATTGTTCATGACGACGAAGTGAATCTTTTTTCCGTAGGGCATCTTGACTCGGTGGAGGCCGTAAAACTGGGACAGCAATGTGTTTGGGTTCTTGGTGACGTGCTCGTAATATTCCTTGAGAATCTTGCGCAGAAATTTATGCTCAGCATGGTGAATGGTCTTGATGATGTACTTGTAATCTCTAGAAAAGTAAAAGAAGCTGCCGCTCTTGCCCGGGGAGCCCAGCTCCGAGAGGATGTATTTGCCCGTCAGGGACATGAGATAGTCGGCCGGGTCGAGACGGAAGGCGTTTCGCAGATGGCGGAAGACCCAAGGAGCATAGTCTTTAAACTTGAAGTCGTACTTGGCCGAGGGAACGAGTTCGTTGCCGGTGCTAAGGAGACGCAATCAGGTCAGCATTTGGATGGCGCCACACGAGACGAACAAGTCCGCTAGGCAAGGCAAAGCACGAAGGGGGTTGGGTAAGGGGAGCAGGGTTGCGTTCAACGTACATGTCAAATGTAGACTTTTGCTTAACATTAAAGTCTGCATCGGTCAATTCGCGGTCCAACTTTGCGTTTGTCCTCGAAACGGAAACACGGATGCCCGTTAGCATGTTGTAGGCCGTCACCCAGTTGGCATGGCTCTCGTCAACCTTTGTGCCAACCAAGACGCGGTCGTCGTCCTCTTCCTCCTTCCGTCTCCGCTTGCTGGCCCGCTTCTGTCGATACACTTCGGCCCATCGCATGGCGTCTTCGTCGGGGGCAATCTCGTCCCGGGGGGCATCGGATTGCATGGATCTCGTTGTCCGCCGGGCCAGGCTAAAGGAAGCGGCGCGGCCTGTAGGGCTGGCGACTGTGGGGGAGAAGCGTCCGCTGGCCTGGGCGGTGTCGAGTTCTCTCGAGGTTCTGCCCGACGGCGGTTTGGGCACCTCGAGCGTGTGTCTTTGCTTGGGCCCCATGCCGGTGCCGGGGGGCTGCAAGTGGGCAGACAAGGAGGGCGCCGAGTTGGAGCCGCTGGGCTGGTAGGTTGCGGGAGATGAGAAGCGCTGGGGGTTGACGCTGCTGCTGTAGTTGTGCGGCAGGGCGAGGTCCGAGGCCATGGGCGATGCAGGCGTCAGAGACGGCGTCCAAGGCTGAGGCGGGCTGTGCGACTCGAGCGTCTGTGGGGGGCGGAGTTGTCGGGTCAAGGTGGCAGAGACGTCGTCCGTGGACGCTCCTCGTCGATGCCCTGTGATTCTGATTGCTCGCCGGCTTGCGGGCCGCATCTGCAGCTGCATGCGAGAATTCGAGCCCGTTGCTGGTCTGTGGCACGGAGCGATGAGGGAGGGAAAAGGCGGTGCCATTGGACAGGGCGCGGTCAACGTCTTGCACGTCCAAGTCTTGCCCAAAGCCTTGCACGCCGTAGCCGCCGGGCAGACTCTTGCCGTTGGAGAGCGAGCTCATGCTGGTAGGCCGTGTCTCGTTGCCGCTGGCGTCGTCTCTCCACCGGTCGAGGTCGCTCAAGGGCACGGGCGAGTCCGAAACGTCCGAGTCGCGGGTGGACAGTGTCGAGCTCTCGTAGAAGCGCTCATGGACGGCGTAGGACCGGGCGTCGGTTATGGAAGCCTCATTCGCCTGGTCCTTTGCACCGAAGTGGTCGTCGAGCTGGATTACGGAGCCGTTGGAAAAGACTGTCGGGTGGTCTTGGGTCAGGAACGAGGGCATTTCGCTGCGACGGCGGACGCGAGCGGCAGGCGGGTGCTAAATGCTACCAATTGAGCGATGCTTGCTGGATCGACGGGCGAGCTGTGCTGTGCTGTGCTGTGCTGTGAGTGGGATGGGATGGGAGCGTGGGATTGCTGGGCAGCGGCCAAGAAGGTCGTTGCACCGGGCTTGATTCTTTTGCGGATTGGATGGTGCAGGAGATTGGGCAGAGACAAGCAGAACTAACGCAGCGCAGCGCAGCGAGGAAGGACTGGCGCGCCGACCCACTGGCGCAGCGCTGGGGGGATGACGAATGGCCGGGCCCGGGGGCTGCAGCGAGGGACGGCGCCTACAAGGGCCAGCCAGGGGGGGACGGAGTTGGGTGGCTGTGGTGTAGGGCTCTTCGTGGCCCGGGGAAAGCAGACAGAGCGCACAACCCCAGCAGACAAGTCGGAACAGGCTCGACAGGGCTAAC